>JASCZW010000076.1:0-292618 GCA_034211315.2 Aedes japonicus | reverse complement strand
ATAATTTTATTTAAGTTGCACGGAACTTTTCTGGATGAAAGTTTATTTTGGAATAAAAATAATTGGCTTCTAATTTCAACGATGCCACGGTTCCGTTTTGACAGTCTCTCATTTTTTTAAAAATTTCAACTTTTAAATGTAGAGCAGCAAAATTTTGAATTGACGGTTTGAAGGTTTTGGTTTTTGAAAGTAAACCGCTTTCTATGAAAAAGAACCTAACGCATTTTTCAATTTTACCAATGGTTTTTTTATCAATAAATAATCATTATTCTTTGTGTGTATTAGCGTATCTTCAGTCTTTGATCCAGTTCCAAACTGGATCGGGTATCACTGATTGGGTCGGCTTTTTGTGTGTTGCGCATCAGTGTATGCGGTTTTATTTATAATCCAACTCCAATCGGGTAGAGGTTTGCGCTGACAATAAGTTCTGGAATCGCAGGTTGAAACTAGTTCCAACCTTGGTTCAAAAACGAATTCGATATTATATGAGGATCACTAATCCATGTGAGCTACAGTGGAATCCTAATGATTGCCCCGCTGTTTCCACCCATTAATGAATCATACCATTGACAGTGTCTACCGCACATTAGATAATTTTGTCATACCTTTTCTGTTCATTGCGCCAAGAAAAGTTTCGTTAAATGAGCCTACCTCGAGACGCAGCTGCAACATCCTCGCATTTTTTTCAAAGCGCATCGACTAAACGTCAAACACCGGCAAAAAATCTGCGAAATTTTCAAACCGTCAATATTAGCTGCGATTTCCTTGTGAAAATCCCCCAAGTTTGCCCTTAAAGTTCCACGGAAATTAACGTGCCATAATCCTAGATCATCACAAAACTGTAATCCTTTGGTACAAAGTGATATTAGTGCTCAAAACTTCGATAAACCATGTCAACAAGGGCTAGGCGTGCCGCTACCAAGGCACCAATTATAATCGAATCCGATTCGGAATCGGAGCAGGAGGATAGTGATCCGGAAGGTATCTTTTCCAGTCCGGACCAGCCGAAGAAGGCCAAAAGTCGGGTGGCAAAACGATCACGAACCGCCGGCAGTGACGATTCCGACTTCGACGAATGCAAAGTGGTGGAGCTGTAAGTGATGGGTTGGGTTTTACGAGCGGGCGGGAAGTAAAGATGGGATGGAACGGTTGTTGAAAGTTTTGTTGTTTTAGGAAACCACCTGCGAAAAGGAAAAGTTCAGTGAATGCTGCCGAGAGCCCGGCTAAGAAGCCGAAGGCGGAACCTAAACCGAAAGCAGTGAGGAAGCCGAGGGAGCCGAAGGCTCCTAAGGTACCCAAAGCACCGAAGGAACCGAAAGCTCCGAAGGCACCAAAAGTGCCGAAAGCACCGAAGGAACCAAAAGCGCCGAAGGCACCCAAAGCTACAGCAGTAAAGCGCAGTCGGAAGAAGGTTGCAGAACCGGTTGTCGAGGAAAACGTAGATATTAAAGAGGAAGAGGAACACAAAGATGTAGAATTACTACCGGTGGAAGCAGTTCCGGAACAGGTGAAGGAAGAACAAGATCTATATGATGTCAAACCCTGCGATGAGACGAATTCTCTACCCGAATTCAAGCCCGAACCGTGTGATGAGGTCGATTCGAGGCCCAAGTACAAAAAACGAGTCAGCATGTCGGTTAGAGATCAGTGGGAAGATTATGAGCTTCTAGCGGAAATGCAAAACATTGATCGCCATACGGCACGTACGATTATAAAGTTGTTTGACGAGGAGAATACTATTCCTTTTATTTGTCGATACCGAAAAGAACTGATCGGAGACTTGTCCCCTGACGATTTGCGTGACGTTAAGCAAGCTTACAATCAGATTCAATCGATCAAATCCAAAGCCGATACCATTATCAAGAATCTTGAGAAGGATGAAAAGCTAACGGAAGATATTAAACAAGATCTGTTGTGTGCGAAAACCGTTGACGAGCTGGATCACATGTACGCACCGTTCAAACCGGCCAATAAAGGCTCGCTGGCTGACAGGGCCAAGGCTCTTGGTCTGGAAACTATTGCGGAAGAGATTCTCATAGGAAGTCTGAAATCAATTGATCTGCCGGATCTGGTAAAGCCGGATATTGAAGGACTTGAAACTGTCGAAAAGGTGGAGGAAGGCATCAAACATTTGATGGCGCATAATTTCAGCAAGAATACTGCAGTGCTGGAAGAGATTCGGAGACTGTAAGTACTTGATCGAATTGTTGGAAATTGGGTTGTTATTTGTAAACTTTTCTTTTTTCTAGCACTTCAAAATACGACATCATGCTGAGCTCGACTCAGATAACCAAAACGCGCGCTGCTCGCGAAAAGGAAGAGGCAAACAATAATTCCAAAACGGGTCTCAAAAGGATTCCCAAGAAGGTCGACGAGCACAAATTTGAGCATTACTTCAGCTTCAACTGCTGTACCAAGTACTTGCGACCGCATCAAATCATGGCCCTCAACCGCGGCGAGAATCAAAAGGTGCTCAGTATTAAGCTACAGTTCAAGGACAATGTGAAGGGTGATTTGTACTGGTTTCTCAAAAGGGAGTACCTCCAGGAGGGAACGGCATCCCACAAGAGAACGGAACTGTTCGAGGCATCATTCGACGAAGCGTTTACCAAGAAGTGTAAGTCTCTGTGTGCATGGGTTCGTAGGATGAAAATTTTCAATAAAACTTTATTGTTGGTAAATATACAAAGGGTGCATCTGATGTTGGCAACGCATTTTTTTGTGTTTATTATATTCTGCTGATGTGCACTTCCATATCCCTTTTTGATAGAATAATGCCGGATGTTGCCGGACAAATTGAACAACTTTTTTTTACGACCGTACAGCTATGTTTCATCACAAAACCTTTCACATTTCGCAGTGGTCCCCTTGATGAGCCGCACAGTTCGAACGGATCTTACCAAAAGAGCTGAGAAAGCATCCGTAGAAGTATTTGCCAACAATTTGAAACAACTGCTGCTCACAGCTCCGGTAAAGGGAGAGAAGATTCTCGGCATTGATCCGGGCTTCAGTAATGGTTGTAAACTGGCCCTCATCTCCGAATGCGGAGAGCTGTTGGATACGGCAACGGTTTACCCTCACATAGGCGGCGAACGGTCCAAGGTAGCCCCAGGTATCATAGCCAATATGATGCGTAAACATTGCTGTTCCTTGATCGCACTTGGCAACGGAACCGCCTGCAGGGAAACTGAATCAATGCTCTCCTACATGATGGACGAAGGAATCCTGGACAAACGAATCGTTCGGTACAGTATTGTGCCGGAACAGGGCGCCTCAATCTATTCTTGCAGCGAAACTGCGAAAAAGGAATTTCCGAAAATGGACGTAAATCTGATCAGTGCAGGTAATGTCAATATTTCCGATTACCCATGTGGAAAAAGATTTAAAACACAACTTCAAATTTCAGTATCGATTGCCCGTCGTCTGCAGGACCCCCTGTGCGAGTATGTAAAAATAGAACCGCGTCACCTTGGCGTCGGAATGTATCAGCACGACCTAAACGAGAAAGCCCTCTCGGAAACGCTGGATGAAGTGGTGATGGAATGCGTGTCCTTCGTCGGCGTGGACATCAACACAGCCTCCGTCAGTCTGCTGAGCCACGTTTCCGGATTGACGGCAAAACGGGCCGAACACATCGTATTGCATCGCACTCGCAATGGACCATTCCGAAGTCGAGAACAGCTAATGAAAGTAAAATTCATCGGCGACAAAACATTCACGCAGTGCGCGGGTTTCATACGCATTGAACCACTAACGGCCGGTATTCGGGACTACAATCTCCTCGACTCAACGTGGGTTCATCCGGAAAGTTATGCCCTGGCCGAAGACATCATCACCAGAGCCGGTCTCTCTAACAAAGACATTGGTCGCACTGACTTCATCCTGGCAGTTCGAGACTTCGCTTATCGTACGTCAAAAAATGCGCTTCCTGGCATGTTCGGGCAACCGATAGAGCGAATCGAGTGTGTCCTATCGGCCCTGCAACGGGAGTTACTGAGAGATTATCGAGCAGACATTAACAAACCGCCAATGTTCAAAAAAGGGCTCACTTCCATGGCAGACCTAGCAGAAGGAACCGTTCTCACCGGGGCAGTGAACAATGTGACCGACTTCGGCGCATTTGTCGACATTGGCGTCGAAACGAACGGACTAATTCATCGAAGTAAGATGAACGGGATGCGAGTTAACATCGGTGATCAAGTGGAGGTGACGGTGATCTCGATCGATGTTGGCAAAGGTCGATTGGGCTTGAAGCTGGAGAAGATTATGTAGATTTTGACGCACCGCATTGACTCAAACAGTAGTTTTTAGGCATAGCGTTCGCTTGTGGCGTAAACCGAGAAATAAAATTCGGGCACTGTTGTAGCCTAGAGGATTGTATTTAGTTGATATTTCGTTTCTTCGAAAATAAACTTGAACAATGGATTAGAATGACCAGCTAGCTGTTTATGAGGAGAATTAGTTAGTTATATTTCGTAGCCCAGGGGATACTTACTTCGGCTTACTGAGCAGAAGGACTGGAATTCAATGTCCTCTTTCGCTTCCTCAGTCAACTTTCGGCCCTGGTTCGGGACCTACTAGCAACAATCAATATGCAACTAGCGATTTGAAATTGGTTCAAAAAAAGTCAATTTTTGCGTGACGTAATTAATGGACGTTCCCTGTTTGCTTTGTTTCCCCTCCTGGTTCGGGAGAGCCGTTTTGCTTGCAATCGCCTACACCCTGTCTTTTAGAAAGGAAATTTTTCTGGGAAGTACCGAGTATCAAAGTTCACTTGAAGGCCTCCTGGTTCGGGATTTCTTCGTGAGAAGTGTCGGATTCTAAAATAAGAATCAGGGAGAGAACTTCGACTTCCTAAGGTGACCTCTTTATTCGAGAAGTTTAACTTCAATCTTGACTTTATTAAAACTCTCTTAATCTAGTTATCTTAAGCCTAGTAGAATTCTCGATTCTTCTTAAAGTATATAATCCTAAAAGTTCTTATGTAATTTTCCAAAACTTTCTATAACTCATTAGGCGCCATTGATTTTCTATCATTTGACCTGATTCTAGGTGACGCATCGTTCGTCGTTGAAGAGGTTAATCTAAGGTTTATTTCCCTTACATTTCATATCCCTTTCAGACCTAATATTTCTCATTATGCTCTCGTGTTTATTTCTGTTTTGTAACTCGGGTCTGAAAGGGAGTTTAAGATTAAGGGCCAATTTCTTCACCTCCGTTTAACTCCTAAGCGGTGCTTACCCATACGCTTAAACATGGTTTAGGATCTAAGCGGAGGTGAAGAAATCGGCCCTAAATGCAACATTTATGCCGTTCCCTCCTTAAGTCATATCCTTGGCTTAAGGCCAAACAGAGAAAGGACATGCTTTACACAATCGCGACTTCTCTTTGCTGCGCATGGGCGTGTTTTGTTAAATCGGGTTCGTGAACCGTTCTCGACCGAGTGGCTGGCTTATTGCATCTTACTTCTAGATTGAAATTAATTAACACGCGGTGACATCCCCCCTCCTTGCCAAATATCACTTTGCCACTTTTTTGATTCCGTGTTGCTTATATTCATCGCTTCATCCATATTCATCACCATTTACTTAGCACCCATGGGATTTCTCCTGCATATCATTCGAGGCAAACAAGTTGTCTACTGAATATTGAGTATTTATTATGGGTTCAATAGACATTAGGTATAATACCTTGTACAGACATACAACGTACAGCGTTGTACTCCTTTAGTCTAGTACGTGTTTTGTTGTACTGGATTAAAGTATTTGACAGTTCGTACAACGGTCAGCGTTGTATGTCTGTACAAGGCATAACGTACAGAATGAGAGTAATACCAACAATCAATATGCAACTAGCGACTTGAAATTGGATCACTGTTGTAGAACCCCTTGGTCCGAAGTACACCTTGAAGTCAGCACCTTGCTGTACATATTTGCGCCTTTGTTTTGATTTGCTGTGTGATTTTGACAGAATATTTAGAAGTGTGTTCGTGTTAGTTCATTATCAGGGGCGCATTACTAAGCATGGGACCGAGCTTGGGACCGATGTGCTAGTACTGACTGAGCCAAGAAAAAAATCGTTTTTGTATGGGAACTACTGGTCTTAGAGTTAGTCTATGGTAATACCTGGTACAGACATACAACGTACAGCGTTGTACGAACTGTCAAATACTTTAATCCAGTACTAAAAAACACGTACTAGACTAAAGGAGTACAACGCTGTACCATAGACTAACTCTAAGACCAGTAGGTCCCATACAAAACGTTTTTTCTTGGCTCAGTCAGACTAGTACAACGTCCCAAGCTCGGTCTAAGCTCACTAATGCACCCTTATAGTGAACCGTGAACACACTCTCTAATACTCTGATCAAAAGTAACACAGCAGATCATAACAAGGCGCATAGATACGGTGCTGGCTTGAAGGTGTCATGTCGACCAAGGTTCTATAACATGAATCGATTAGATCGCTAGTCGCATACTGATGTCGGTTTGTCAGACTGAATACCATGATACTGACACCACAACCATGCACTTCCCTTCGGTCTGGCCTACCTATCTTCTGTACTAGATTGAACCATTTGACAGTTCATACAACGCTGTACGTTGTATGTCTGTCCCAGGCATAAAATCGATTGTCGCTAGTCGATAAATTCGGTTTTCAACTGAAACCATAATACTGCACCCAACCATCACCCCTCGGTCGGGCCTACCTATCTCGATAGATGAACCATGACATTAGCAGACGATTTTATTTATGATGAGACTTTTACAGACATTTGAAATATTTTTTTAAATTTCAAATAAAAGGTACTTCTGAAGTTCGGATTGAAAACGTACAAGGATCTGAACAGTTTTGTAGATACGATAAGAAGCTTTGTTGATTTTTTTTAAATATCACGGTGGGCCACTTGAGACACTAATGGGCCCCACAGATAAGTATCGTATAGGCTCCTTTCCGAGGGTAACATAGAGTCCCTACTTATGGTAGAATCCCATGCAAAAAATTATTGTCAAAGCGTTGGAAATATTGGTCCTTTGCCATTAAGTCACAACGAAAATCCAGGTTCACAACAGTACAAATCATATTTGAGAAAGTCACCGTAAAAAGGGGTTACTGAGTATTTGCTCTAAAGCCCAGTCGGTTGCCACTCGGGGGACAGAACAACTGTAAAAGTTCTAAGCTGTTGAAATTAATCTTAAAACTCTGAATTTTTTCAGAGTACTACTAAATGCATCATTTCAGTAATATTTGCACTGAGGATTTAGGAATATATCTCTGAATTAGATCAAGAACAAAACGAATGTAAACGAATGTGAACATGAATTGTAACGGATTCTTTGTAACGTGCTTCCAGTAGAAAGACGTGTTTTTTACTGCGACTCTGAATCCACGGTTTCTATTTTTCGTTAGGTTTTCCGCTGTTTGCTGTTCGAAACCATCGCTTAGAGCTGCCCTGTTGTTCTTAAGCTATTTGCTAGCATCACTTATCGTGAAAGTTAACTCGATTCCCTCGCCTGCCATTCCGATAAAGCCATTTATTCCGCTATCCTCATGTCCGCTTTCGTCATTCAGGTGTCCATCGTATAGTCCTACCAACAATCAATTCTAGGGTTTTTTTTTTCATTAGGGCGAATCTACAATTGAGAGATTCTCTCTGGGCTCGCTCTCTTTCATTCATAAATCAATCACCGTTACGGTTTTCATTCTACTATTTGTAGAGTATTCTAGCCAGCACTGTTTCGATCTGTACTAAAGAATCCCTCGAAATTTTAATAATGGCGCTGCAATGAATGAAAGAGAGCGAGCCCGGAGAGAATCTCTCAATTGTAGATTCACCCGAATGAAAAAAAAAAACCCTAGAATTAACTGTTGTGTTGTGAAGCCCCTTGGTCCGAAGTACATCTTGCACCTTGCAACACATTCTTGCGCTTTTCGGTACTAGAATATTTGTTTTTGTTGTGATTCGCTGGGCAATTTCGACAGAATATTTGATGGGCTTCCCGGTGGGTCTAAAGGTCTGTCAAGAAAGTGGACCCAGATTCGGTTCCGGAGCAACGAATTGCTCGCGATACTCAAACCAATCGTAAAGAAATGGATGCGCTCGAATTCTCACTTGCTCATCTTGCATGCAACAATTCTGCACCAGGAATGGATAAAATCAAGTTTAACTTGTTGAAAAACCTCCCATACATCGTAACGAGGCGCTTGCTGAGCTTATTTAATCAGGAAAGCAACATTGTTCCGGATGAATGGAGGCAGGTTAGAGTTATAGCTATATAGTATATAGTATATAGCTATACAAAAACCCGGGAAAGCCGGGTCGGATTAAAACTCTTAACGTCAAATTGCGATGTTGTCGTGTAAACGGAAGCTGCTAGAGAAGATAATTCTCCATCGGCTCAACAAATGGATTGAATCTAATGGCTTTCTATCTCATACACAATTTGGATTCCGCAGAGGCATCGGAACGAGCGATTGTCTTGCGCAGCTTTCAACAGAAATGGAAATACAACTGGCCTATGCTCAAAAAGAGCAAATGGGTTCAGTTTTCATGGTCATTAAGGGGGCTTTTGATTCAGTTTGTGTAGACGTCCTTTCAGACAAACTCCACGAGTTGTCTGAGAATCATATGAGCTTTTCTCATGGGTCTTGTTTAAGCCCCCTTTTTGTAATTTTTATCTCAGAGACATTGCTACACGCAAAAAAAAGATGCAGTAGAAACTACCATTTCGAGGGTTAAATTAAGCGCAATCACCAACAATTTTCAGCTGACTATAAATGCGTTTGATTTTACCATGCCTGCGATTGGATCAACCATGGTGCGGTTGATATCAATATGAGGTCTGTCAAATACACCACAAACGTTGAAGGTTTTACCATAAACGTAGTAAATTTGACTGAAATTTCATGGTAGTTTTAAAGATAGGCGTAGTCGGGTAAAATGGTAGTTTTTACTACACGATTTCTTTCTGTGTAGCTGCCTCATGGAAAATTGCACGTTAAGACAGCTTGCGGATGACGCCGTTATTTCAATTGTAGGACCAGCGGCAAACAACTTGCAGGGACCGTTGCAGGATACCCTAGACAATTTGTCTACCTGGACTTAAAAGCTGGGTATCGAATTCTTCCCGGAGAAAACTGCGTTTGTGGTTTTTTTTTTAGGAAGCGTGATCCAGCACAGATACCACTTCAACACATGGGTAAAATAATAACTCCAAGTTTATCTTATAACCCAAGTAATTACGAGGCTGTAATAGCATGTACGGCATATGCATTATGTCTAGGGCATCATTGAAGTTGGATTAAGGCTGAAAAGGGCCCCACTAAGAACGAACTAATGCTATATCTTTTGTAATGCCATAAGACATTGCTAAAGTAGCATTATTGCATTGGTAATGCATCACTACATGCTTAAGCTAATCTAAAGCTTCATTACCGATGTTGATTTTGGGTTGAATAATGTAATGCTTGTGGTTACTTGGGAAATACCTAGGGGTCTGGTTCGATTCTAAATGCACCTGGGGAAACCACATTAAGTTTCTGCATCAGAAATACAAGCAGCCAATAAACTACTTGCGTACTATCACCGGATTATGGTGGAGAGCGAAAACGATTCGTAGTACGAGTACAATCAAAATATGATGGTGATCGTGGTCGGATACTGGAAACTGTGACGGAACTGGAGCACTTAAGCACTTCCCTAGTTTAAAACACATTTCTCTCATTTTAAGACGATCGATTTTAAGACGGGCGATACCAAGGTGCTGCCAGCAGAATCCATTCCTAAAGAAAAGAAGCCAAGAATTGTGTACATTTTTGATACGGTTGCGGGAGCGGGATTATTCGGGAGATTCCTGTACGGCACAAAACGTATAACGATCCACGATCTTCCGATAAAAGAAGTCCCGATCACAATGAAGTTTGAAGATCGTCTTGGTCTAGTCAAATCTAGCTGAACAGATTAAAATATCACCAATGACCAAGAAAAACGAGTTGCTTGTTCAGAAAGAACCTCATATGTCGATCAAAATTCTTACTAAGCAATCCTTAAGTAAGCTAGGGAGGCTGCCTAGAATACCAACTGGATATTTTAGATTCCTGAACTTCTTATAACAAGACTCAACCCAAATGAACCGGAGAGTAAGAAGCCGAAAACCAATAATTTAATAAAATTAAATAATTTATATTTGATCAATGTTTCAAATTCAGATGAATTTATCATTCAGCGTCTTATTTCTAGAATAAAGCATCGTGCAGCTAGAAGCAGTCGCACGAAATCTTCCAATTATTTCCTGGGCTGTAATAATAACTTTCTGCTGGAATGGTTATGTGATATTGCCAAACGGATTATTCTAAAATTCTATGGTTCTCGGCATCTGAATGAAGAACATCAGCTAGGCCGAAACGGCGCCTCGATGATCGGTTAAGCCTCCCAATGTTCCTGGTGTGTTCGGAATGAGATAACTTCTGAAAGTTGTGCTTATTTGTAACGCCACTTCCATTTCACACTAGCGAACCATTGTCTAAGTAGTTCAGCTTATAGTGGATTCCTACGCCGTGCAATTGTTGGTGCAACTCCGATGTTTGTACGCAGTTCCTGAAAGCAGTTATTGTCAATGAAAACATGAGGTTAATGGTTTTGCTTTCCTTCCATGTGTTGCGAACCTCAACGATAACTAAAAGGGTTTGTCCATCGTATCCTCCCATTTCCCATCCAAACCCGACTAGGACAAGGCACTTCTGGCTATTTTGATTGGTGCATTCAGTTTCCATATCTGTAGTTCTGAATCGTACCGCTCAATCGTCTTCAACTGCCGTGTCCCATCGAATTCACCCACAACGTAAATGTGCTGATACAGAGCTGCCACTAGTCTTTCGGTATCCTGAGTACAGCAACGCCAAATCCAATCGTTATGAGTGCATTGGTTGAATCAACGTCCATTTATCCAGTTTCAGATCAGAGCTTTAAGAAAATAAATCATACTTATTAATGTTCATGGCTAACATATATCGTTTTATATTACATTTGAATCACCGACTAACCGACATGAAACTCAATCTTCACTATTGACCAAGAATCCATAACGACCGATTCAAATGTGCAGCGATCCCATCTGTCAAAACCTATAGAATCATTTTATCTAGATCAAATAAATGTGTCCAGAATTCCTCAGACATGAACCTTCTTATCAAGTTTCACTTTTTTTAAACACTATTTTTAAAAAAAAACTTTTTTGAGCGTATTAGTAGAACGATTGTGATTGGGAAACTAGGAGAATTTAAAATTTAACACTTCATATGATCACTTTTTGAAAAATAAAAAATTAAACCTTGAAACACTTTTTTAAATTATCGCTAGTAATCGCGAGCAAATTCCATTTAATTCCACTATGAGCTTATCTTTTGACAGATAGGCCTATTTCGTCTGCTACTTACAGACTTCTTCAGTGTCGAGTGCTCGACTTGAAGGAAACATCATAGTAGGTCTAGTATTTATAGTAGGTTTGTTGGTACCGCGGTATGTGAGATAGGGGTGGGTAGAGATGTTCTTGAGTGTGTTTATATGTTTGTTTGTATACCTGAAATGTTGTTTGATACCCACAAGGTTATTCATTATTACTTCGTTTGAAGTTAGTCAAATTGGTGTTTTGTTGTGTAGTGAGCTGTTTTTGTGTGAAGGTATAAATTTAAACAGCCACGAATATCCGTTTCCTTGATCCTTGTTAAGCAATTTTTTGGAATTTTGTTTGTGGATTGCTATGCTTTCCGCTACATTTAGTTTCCAGGGGTTTGTGATATGACTTAAGATTTGTATGTTATTTAAGTTTAAAAAATGTTCTTCATTGAATATATTTTCATTACTTTTGATTTAAAATGGTGTATGATCCCTTTGTCAGTGTCTTTGTTTGCTTTAGTGACTTCTGCAATGTGTTCTTTGAATCGAATATTGAGATTACGTTTAGTTTGTCCAATGTAGATTTTGCCGCAATGGTCACAAGTTATTTTGTAGACCCCGGATTTGTTTAGACTGTTAATGGGGCTTAGCCGACCCTAAGAGGGTTTTAAGTTGATTATTTTTACTAGTATAAACTATTTCAAAACCGAAGTTGCGTAGGATTGGTCGTAATTGTGCAGTGTGGTTATCGTATGTCATTGCTATTCTTTTATGTTGGGGTTGTGTATCTGTTAATGTGGTGAGTGATTCTTTGTATTGTTTTTGTGTTTTTTTGTTGATTACGTTTTGTATTAGTTTTCGGGAGTAACCGTTCAAGTGAGCTGTGTCAAAAATGTCTTTCTTTAAAATGCAAAACACATCATCAACGTATCTATACCAAACGGTAGGTAGTTGATCTTGCAATTGTTCTTCGAAATTTGCCATGAAGATTTCGCTCAGAAAAGGAGAAAGGGGGTTACCCATAGGGGCGCCTTTTAATTGTTTGAAATGTTCATTTCTGAAGGAAAAGTAATTTTCTTCCATACAAAGTTGTGTTAGTTTTATGTATGATCGTACTTTTTTCCTCCGTGTTATGTCGTCATTTTGAAAAAGTAACCACTTTTCTAATAAATTGATTGTATCTTTTACTGGAATTGAAGGGAAGAGGGATTTGACGTCAAAAGATACCCAAATTTCATCTTCTTTTATGTCTGTGTTTTGGACAAGCTCTGTGAATTGTTGTGAGTTTTTAATTGATCTACTTGGGAATTGTTTGGGCATGTTTTGAAATTGTTTAACTAACCATTTTGCAATTTTGTGCGTGGGTGATCCTATCGCTGAAATGATTTCACGCATTTCATTTCCCGGTTTATGAATTTTTGGAAGACCTTTGATTGTAGGTAACGAAGGATTTGACTCTCTAAGATTAACTGGAAATTAGAAGAAAAATTAGTAACTTCCATAACTTCCACTAAACAGCTCAAACCCTCTAGGATTCTCTAAGATTGTTAATTTCATTCCCAAATGATAATTTACATTCTTTGAGCGTTTTCTCCACACGTCTAACCATTCCTGGAAGGGGATCTGATCGCTGTTTTCTGTAGGGGCCATTATTTAATTTTTCTATCATGGTGTTTTCATAGTCCTTTTTATCTATTATTACTGTACAATTTCCTTTGTCTGATCTCAAATAATAGACCGGTTTTTGTTTTAATTCCTGGAGTATGTTGTGTTCTTGTGTGTTTTGTTTGTTTTTTGTCGTGTTTGTGTTTTTGAGGATATTAGCTGTTTCTGTTCTGATTTCTTGTATTTGTGATGTGTGTAAGTTGTTCGTGTTGATTGCTGTTTCTATGTCAATAATGGTTCGTGTATTGTCAGGATTTGAATCTATTGCGTAATTGAGTCCTTTGTTAAGTAATTTTAGTTGTTCTTCTGTGAATTGTTCTGGGGAACGGTTTATTACTAATCCTTGTATATCTTGAACTGTGTTTAATTTTTTACTTTTTTACTCGACTACATTTTTGACACAGCACACTTGAACGGTTACTCTCGAAAACTAATACAAAACGTAATCAACAAAAAAACACAAAAACAATACAAACAATCACTCACCACATTAACAGATACACAACCCCAACTTAAAAGAATAGCAATGACATACGATAACCACACTACACAATTACGACCAATCCTACGCAACTTCGGTTTTGAAATAGTTTATACTAGTAAAAATAATCAACTTAAAACCCTCTTAGGGTCGGCTAAAGACCCCATTAACAGTCTAAACAAATCCGGGGTCTACAAAATAACTTGTGACCATTGCGGCAAAATCTACATTGGACAAACTAAACGTAATCTCAATATTCGATTCAAAGAACACATTGCAGAAGTCACTAAAGCAAACAAAGACACTGACAAAGGGATCATACACCATTTTAAATCAAAAGTAGCTGAACATATATTCAATGAAGAACATTTTTTAAACTTAAATAACATACAAATCTTAAGACATATCACAAACCCCTGGAAACTAAATGTAGCGGAAAGCATAGCAATCCACAAACAAAATTCCAAAAAATTGCTTAACAAGGATCAAGGAAACGGATATTCGTGGCTGTTTAAATTTATACCTTCACACAAAAACAGCTCACTACACAACAAAACACCAATTTGACTAACTTCAAACGAAGTAATAATGAATAACCTTGTGGGTATCAAACAACATTTCAGGTATACAAACAAACATATAAACACACTCAAGAACATCTCTACCCACCCCTATCTCACATACCGCGGTACCAACAAACCTACTATAAATACTAGACCTACTATGATGTTTCCTTCAAGTCGAGCACTCGACACTGAAGAAGTCTGTAAGTAGCAGACGAAATAGGCCTATCTGTCAAAAGATAAGCTCATAGTGGAATTAAATGGAATTTGCTCGCGATTACTAGCGAAAATTTAAAAAAGTGTTTCAAGGTTTAATTTTTTATTTTTCAAAAAGTGATCATATGAAGTGTTAAATTTTAAATTCTCCTAGTTTCCCAATCGTCTTATCAAGTTCCCAAGCGTGTTCGTGGCTTCAATAAACGTTCTTTATTGACGATTCGCGAACACGAAGATAGATGGCAGCGATATGATTTGAACAGAAATATTTGAAATTTTCTATTGTCATTCATGTCGGTTTGTCGGTGTTTGAATCCCGAATAAATCAATGTAAATCATGCAGAGTAGAATTTGTTGGTCTTGTTTTATTTTTATTTACAATTTTCAAGCACTGAAAAAAAAGTTGTTTTACCAAGATTGCCCGATCAATGGTCCGATCTTTGGAAAAGATTTAAAATATTTTGAAGATGTTAAATGGATCAGATTGACCGACCCCTTGTTTATGCTAATATTACAATTCTCAGGCGGAGTAAGTCTGGGAGAATTGGAGTATGGGAAGAGGATGACCTGGGTCTTTGCCGCGTTGATACAGATCTTCCATTCGGTGAAGTATTCTGAAAGAACATTCAGGTTTCGCTACAGTTCCGCTGTAAGCGCTCTTGTTACCCTACCATTGTGGACGACTGCGGTATCATCGGCAAACAACGACAGAGATCCATTTTCAGGGAGCGGGGGTATGTCCGAGGTGAAAAGGGTGAACAGAAAAGGACCTAGTATACTTTCCTGCGGAACACCGGTGGAGATCTCCGGTGCATCGGAAACTACACCTTGCAGCGAAACACGGAATGTCCTGTCCGACAGATAATTTTTAATAATCTTCACCAGGAAGATGGGAAGATTGTATCGTTTTAGCTTGTACACCAGGCCATCATGCCACACGTTATCGAAGGCCATCTCGATATCGAGAAGTGCCATGGCAGATGATTTCGCAACTTACTTGTTTCGCCTGAGGATGTTGGTTACTCGGTTAAGTTGGTGTACTGATGAGCGGTTACATCGGAATCCGAACTGCTCGTCGAGCAAAATGTTAAGCTCGTTTGCAGACGAGAGAAGCCAACAGTGGATCGCTTTCTCAGACAGTTTTGATACTCCTGAGAGAAGGCTGATGGGCTTATAGCTCTTGGAACATGAAGGTTCTTTCCCAAGTTTCTGGATGGGGCTGACTTTGGCTGACTTCCAACACGAGGGGAAGTAGCCAAGTCGGAGGGATTGGTTGAAAATCAACACCAGATGAACGTAGTACGGGAGGCTCAATGGCTTGAGCTCCTAGTTCATGATGTTATCAAAACCTGAGGCCGTCATGTTCTTTGAGCCTTTGATGTAAGTCAACAATTCGTCAGCTGAGATCTCCAACTCCTCTGTGAAGTCGTTGCGGCTTATGTGGATGTTAGTAAGAAGCGCGCTATCGGCAGCTTCGTGTGGACTGATGATGTATGGACCAAGATTGTGGGAGGTGACGAAGTGTTGACTTATCTCAGCAGCCTCTTCTGCAGGAGTTATCAAACGATCCTTAAAGCCATTGCTGTCTAGCGGAATCAACGGTGGAATGGGCCTTGGCCAGGGGGCAAGTCACTCTGCCACGTTGTGTTTGTGTTTCAGTGTGTCGGATGGTGTTTCTGTGTTTTAACTTATCTGTGAATACTACAATCGAAAATTTATGCGTATTGGCAACCATGGACTTTTTTGGCGGTTAATTCACGCACATATATGCATAATTTAAATCACATGAGTGCAAGCGAGAGGGAAACAAAACAGTAAGAAAGCAAACAATTGATTCGTGTGCCAGATATGAGTTTATCTTTAATGTGGTGGCGAGTGTGTTTGAAGTGTGGCGGATTGTGTTTTTAGGGTGGTAACACAAGGTGGCCGAGTTACTTACCCCCTGGCCTTGGCTTAGATTTCAAAATTATTACCAACTTTCAGAATGGCTTTGCACAATCTGGGAGAGAGCGGATCTAATCGGCAAAATTGTTATTCTTAAGCTCAACCGTTCTGGCCTTTAAATTTTCGTCACTCGATTACAGTGACTATTTAGCATTGGCAATCCAGTTCGCTGGTATTGTCTTCGGATCGCGTTTCACAATTGTATTAAATCTTTAGTGGGTCTGTCAATATGTACAGAGTCGCTCACCTGATCAATCACCGGTACATGTTGCTCCCGGGCCAGGGGGATCGCTTGCTCGATGCTCTTCAGTTGTCGTTCGATGTCATCAACCGACACAAGGTGCATTTTGAAGTCGATGTTGTCGGAACCTCTCCCAACTGGCGCGATGGTAGTTCCGTCTGGTGATCGGATGCCGGTTACCAAGGACTCAACTTCGGCCACCACTGGATAGTGATCCGAGCTGAGTTCCTGGTGTACTACCGGCTGGACAATGTTGTTCGCCATGTTGGTAAGGAAGATGTCGATTGTCGAATGGACCCCGGATCTGCTAAACCGGGTGGGAGTATCAGGAGCCAGGACGGTGAAATGGCACTCTTCCAGGTCTTTTTGCAGAACTATTCCGTTCTGGTTGCACCGGGTGTTCCCCCAGGTTCCGCCGGCAACCTAAATGCGAAACATTTAGGTCGCCAGCGATGATAAACTGCCCCTGCCTCCGAGTTAGCTTGCGAAGGTCGTTCCGTAGTACCGCTGTTGTTTCGTGTTGCTGGCTTGGTGGCTAGGGACAATAGGCCGCGATGATGGTGATAGGGCCGATTGCAGTTTCTACCTCGACTCCGATGGCTTCGATAGATTGTAGCTTATTCGGCTTGATATGTGTCTGGGTGACGATGGCGATGTCGATGGCCTTCCTGTTAAGGAAGTCACCGAGCGCAGTTGTTTTGTTCCGGATGGAACAAGCATTCCAATTGAGCGGTGATGGTGCGGTTATGGTCCATATTTGAAAATAAATTTCATGGTCACGGCGGTTTTCATGGCGATGGTTTAATGGAACTGGTGGCAGATTCAGCACTTGGTACCGAAGCGTAGGGAAATTCTCCTAGGCCGAGACTTGGTGGACGCCTGCTTGCGGATGGTTGCTGCCATCGTGATAAGCGCCACAGTGTGCGCACTTTGATAGGGCACCTTTATCCATAGGGGCGCAATCCATGGTTGTGTGCGCTCCGGCACACTTTCCACACCGGCGTTTCATGTGGCAGTTTCGGGTCCCATGACCAAACACCAGACACTTGCCGCACTGTGTCACGTCATGCTTCTTCGGGCGGAACTGGTCCCACTCGATAATAATATTGAAGAGGGCCCGTGTTTTCTTGAGATCCTCCATCGTGACGGAACCCTCCTCCAAGTGGACCAGATAAAGTTGGTCCCGATGGTTTCCTTGTTGCTAGCGCCTGATTGCGATCACCTTCAGTGGTTTCATTTCCACCGCTTGCAGCTCGGCAAAAAATGATTCCGGAGTGTAACTACTCTGGGAGGCCACGCAAAATCAACTTCATCGGCTTGTTCGAGGGTACATCGTGAGTGTAAAACTTGTGTTGCTTGGCGATCAGATGAGTGACAACAGCATGTATTCAGCTTTAGACGAGCACATTATATTTGTGCCCGTACTGCACAGCTTGAACAGTGGATTTAGGTTAATTGCTCAGTTTTGAGTGCAGCAATATTTTTAGACGTGGTCGAAAGCGGCGGAATTTTTACCTTACCTGGCAGCTCGATGTGTTTGCGGGAGCAGAAACCTATGCATATTTAGTGACGCTTTAAATGTTCGCAACAAACTTCTTCAGGATAAAACAGCTGGTACTGTTTGCGATGAACAGCAAACACCGAGGAAGAAACCAATGCATCGAAGGATGGTGAGAGATGTGCAGTGGGAATATTTCTTGAGAGCTGCAAAAGAAGATACTATTACAAATTGGAGCAAGAAGGAAGCATCTCGGATATAACGGTGAAAAAAGCACTTTTTTATAGAAGTCACGTTAAAACAATTTGGATTGTCATTCGGCTTCGTTGTGTTGTTTTAAACCACTCTCCGAAATACCCCCACGAAACTGGAAATCCCAACGTCACGGTTTCTCACGGTATGTCCCATAGGAATTAAGGAAGTCTCCAAAACAAAACAAACACTAAGACGCAAAAAATTAGAATGATAAAATCCGTATTATCATTAGGAGCCTATAATGGGGGGGATTCAATAAGAACTTTGTTTCCGTATGTAGTCTATAATGCAACGACTCATCTACTGCCAGTCACTATCCACTCGTTCCCAATTTTCGATGAAAGTCTTATCGATGGTGTTGATCATCACCTCGCCGCAGAACAGACAGTCCGACGCAAGGATGTCCTCGATTTGGTTTTTCAGATGTTCTTTGCTATTGGAGATCCCCTCAGCGGTGGTACTTCCCGTGTCTATCGGTTGATTCTGCGCCATCGTCAACTGTTGCTTTAGATTCATCAGGTGGTTCACTATTTCCGGGTCTTGAACAAAGGGAAAATGGTTGTACGTTAATCGCCAAATGTTCATAAAAAAAACACTAAAACTTACTCAGCTGCGGCAACAGCTGCCGCTCCAGGCAATCACCGTGGAATTTGTGCCCGCAGTGAAACAGGAAGAACGGTTTCAACAGCAGATACACGCCACAGATGGCGCACTGCTCGTGGGCATTGATCGTGACCGATCGATTGCGGAACGTCTGCAGTTTGGCTCGCACCTGCTCGGCCGATTTGGCCGACTCTTCCATATCCTTCCGTTGTTCCTGGATCTTGATGTTGTACTCTTTGAGCGATTCGCAAATCGCTTCTTTGAAGTGATCGATTTTCTGGAAATCAGAGAAGTACGGCAACAGGTCTTCTATACGCAGGAGATCACATTCTTTGAGTATTTTCAAGGCTTCCTGAACGTTCTCGTGTTTACCACGGATTTCTTTCTCGGCGATTATGAGCCAGAGCTTTTTGCGAAGATTTTGATCGGTTGGCTGCGATGCGGTAACTTTGGCCAGCTGTATATCGAAGGTCAAGGCGAGCTCCACGGCAGGAACCCACATTTCCAGCAGACACTGTAGAAACACGCTGGCGTCCTTGATTTGTTTCTTCAGACAGATTCTCAACGCGTAGTGAGCATCGTAACTGATCATGGTAATGTCTTTTCCTTGAGTTTCTAGAAAAGTCAACAATTTGTCTTGAAAGTGTTCGCTATAAAGCTGTATCAAGTAATTGTGAATGGCCGGTTCGGAGCAACGGGTTGAGTGAATGCAAAATTCGAGATATTTGACAACTTCGGCGATGTGCCTGGGGCTATCCAAGCAGAGCAGTGATGGAATTAGCTTTATTGCATCCAGTCGCTTCCCTTGGTGGATCAGAACACCGATGGTTTCCGAAGGGAGTTCTTCCATGATAATTGGAGCATACTTGTAAAACAGTTCCTGCCGACTTTGAGCCCTTAGAGCCGCCAAGGCATCATCGAAGCGATTCTGATTGATGTACTGTTGAATTACGCTTTCGTAATCCTTATGGATCGTTGTCAGCGCTGCCAAATTGTTACTGTCCCCGTGAGAGGCCATAAGATCATAGATCACAGATCGATTCTTCTTCATGCAATCAATTACGATAGCCGTCTGCATGAAAGCATCGAACTCTTTCTGAAGATCCCTTTCTCTCTGAACATTATCTCCAGCACATCGTGAAATCTCAACCAGATACAATTCCACCAACCACACGATAAGCATCGTTATCTGTGTATTCTCCTTCGGTTTCAGCTTGGCTAAACGGTTTTCAGATACAACATCAGGGCGTCGTTTTTATTTCGCTGCAGAAACTTCAAGCATACTTCCTCGAAGCTCAGCTGTGTGTCAGAATATATTTGGGCAGCCTCCAAATAGTTGCCAACGTCAAAAAAGGACTGAGCCTGCTTGACCAGAACAATGTCCCGATGAGCGGGATTGTCGTTGCAATACTGCAGTGCTAGGTCAAACTTCTGTCGATCAGCGTACAATCGCCAGGCATTTCGTTGTTCGTTGTTGATCTGGAAAGGGACTAGTTAGTCTTCCAAAAATAGACTCATTAAATCGACCAACTTACCTTATATCTGAAGATCATCTTGTTGCTGTAAACGTATGTTACATTGGACCGAACATCCTTCACTACATTGCACAATTTGCCATACTGCTCGACAAAGTATTCCTCGTAGACAACCTGGTAGTTCAGCAGTGAAATGGCCGTCACGTGATCCACGTACAGCAGGATGGCATGGAAATCCGTCAGAACAAACGACAGGGGCGTGTTGACATTCAACGTCTTTTTATATGAATTTTCCTGAACAACTTCCTGCGTGGGATACGGTATCAACTCCTTTTGCACCACAAATTGAGGGCTGTTCATCTTCGGATCTATTTCCTGGAAGTTAATTCCGTCCTCCGTCAGGCATCCAAAACTCTTCGGAAAATCTTCCTCGTAGTTGAATGCTAGCTTAGAGTAGTTCAGTTTACTTATCACATCCTGAAAATCATTCAACTGCTCCGGGATACTCAAGTATGACTTGAATACTTTCTGAAGCTGCCCCGGTGCCATTTTTGACTCTGCTTGGCGAATTGTTTCATGGAATGTATAGACTCTATCCAACGTCAGCACTAGAATTATGCAGTGCATATTCTTTTGATCCTGCCGCATGTGGAATTCAATACCCGTTATGGGACGGCTATCCCCACCGGTTCCAACATCGAACACCTGTCGAACGACCGGTTGCAGCAGTTTATCTCCGCTGTCAATCCCGATATCAGCTTCCCAAATGGTTCCTTTGCTCGTACCCAACAAAATTGGCCCGGTTGTCACATCCGATGTATTGGAGTAGTTGAATCCAATGGCCGTAATTTCCTGATCCTTCAGCTGAAAGTAGACACGGATTCGTTCCCCTCGATCTTCAAAAACATGCACACACCGCAACTCACCTTGGAAATAAATTTCGGCTTAAAGCTGTTTCGTTGCAGATAGAGCACTTCCGGCGTAAACCCCGGAGACTTCGGTGCCAATGTAATAAACAAATGCGCTCCCAAAGGATCAAGGAACAGATTGCACGATTTGAAACCACCGACGTATTTGTCGATTGGGACCTCGGTGAACTTGTCCGGTTGTTTGATGTTCATCCGTAGGATCGTGAGATTGGTCATCAGAATAATAATCCAATCATTTTGTACCGACAGAAACAGGATCCCGGACGGAAGGTTAAGGTTCATTTTTTGCTTCGCAAAAATGGGAGGTTCCTTCTTGATGCGAACGCTTACGTAGCCCGACGTTTGGGGACGATTCGATTGCTCCGGCTCGCTGACGTCTTCCCTTATCAGGGCCGAAGAATACTGATCGAACATGGACGCCATTTCGGCAATAGAAAACTATTTTCTTAAACACAGGAAGAAGGGAATTGTATTAACTTTCTTAATTATGAACTCGAAAATGATTCACTAATTTCCTTTCGATTTTTCACTATTCGATTTGTTTTTGTTGTTGATAAGATTGTCATTTTTGAGGAAACACACGCGATTTTAAAACAAACCAAGTTTGAGTGTGAAATTACCAAAATTAGAGTGAAAATAAATTTACTACACGCTATTCCAAACAACCCAAAGTTTAGTACGTTTTACTCAAATCAGTCAGATGTACACAGAAAAAAAATCTTGTAGAAAAAACTACCATTTCACCCGACAACGCCTATCTTTAAAACTACCATGAAATTTCAGTCAAATTTACTACGTTTATGGTAAAACTTTCAACGTTTGTGGTATATTTGACAGACCTCATATTGATGTCAATCGCACCATGGTTGATCTAATCGCAGGCATGGTAAAATTAAAGGCATTCATAGTCAGCTGAAAATTGTTGGTGTTTGCGCTCAATTTAACCCTCGAAATGGTAGTTTCTACTGCGGTTTTTGTTTGCATGTACACAAAGACAAATTTGATAGTCAATTTTACCATTATTGGGGGTTAGTACACACTTAGAAAATTTTACTGTATTCGCAAATATTATAAATTAACAATATAGCTCACTTCCTCATTTCGTCCAGGACACACACGAGCGCCGCGGTGGCAAAAAGGTACACCAGTTCACTACAAATTTTGCGCTACCCAAAATGGCAGTTCTCGTTCTTCAACCTTCTTCTTCTCCACGCGGTTTAATTCTCGGTTTAATTTACGTCGGCCAAATACAAAACAAAACAAAACGCTTCAGCGGTAAACCAAAACAATTAGTGGAAAAATTGATTTTGAATTTAAAGTTTTTATTTCGTGGTGACATATTCACACGAACGCGAATCACCACGATGGGAAGATCGGTTTTCTCAGTGTCCGGCTGCTCCAGCAGAAAATATGGCCTGTCTTCGTTGTCCTTTTTCTTAATAAATTGTGCGAATAGGTAATATATTTGGAACCGTCTATTATGGTATGGATCATTATATTTGGCTTTTACTAATACAGGGAAGTGGACCACTGGGTCAAATTTTGTGGCAATGTTTCGATAAGTAAAAGCAGTGTCATTTGCTCATTGCATTTCCGCGCATCAGATTTTTTCAATCCATTGAATAAGTCACAAGGGTATGCGCGGAATCACGAAATCTCTACCGATAAACCTCCGATGAAAGATGACTTCTACTGGTGTAGTCCAGAGGACATTGATGTTGCTGGTGAAATGGAAGTGGGTGGAAATTGGCTGGGGAACTCGGTTCCATGTATTTTGAATAAACCTCCCGGAAACATCAGCTCGAGTGTAACTATCAAGCATGACCACGATTACACCGGAGACGTCGAAAAGATCGCACTTTGTATGGAACGGTTAGTTCTTATTGAAGAACAGAATTGTGGTCTTAAAAAGAAAATACGGACGAAGCAGAAAAAAATGACAGAGTTAAAAGCCCGAGTTCGAGCTCTCACGACGGAGAGAGATAAGTTAAATGCCATCTTAGCGTCGCAGTCGTCAAACTTGGCGGATCCAGTGTTATTAGAGCTCCAGGCAAATAAAAAATTGGTACTCGGGCAAAATGCGAAACATGGCAATTGTTCTGCATTACTGCTCGAATAAAGCGTATCGCCAAATGCGAAAGTTTTTTACCTTGCCATCTGTCAACACGATCATGCGTTATCTGTCCAAACTGGATATCAAAGAAGGTTATTCCACCACTATCCTGCAGCTGCTTAAGTTTAGGGTGGCCGGGCTACCGGTAGATAAGAAATTTGTAACCGTTTTTATCGATGAAATGAGCGTGTCTGAACGACTGACGTATGTGGCTAACGCCAATCTAGATGGGGTTTCCAACGAAAGTCCGCAAAGAACCCACGAACTTGCACCAGAGAGCCAGTACTGCTCTACCCAACAAACATCAGCGTCGAATAACCGCTTGTTCAAACAAATTTGGAGAAGTTATTCGGCTCTCTAGAAGAAAAAGCTGAACAACTTCTCCAAATTTGTTTGAACAAACAATTATTCAGCATTGATGTTTGTTGGGTAACTATTACGGCGAAGTCTATTAAAAGTGGTTTCAAGCAAGCCATCGGCTACTTTTTCAACCCAAGCTCATTGACCACAGATCGTTTGAAGAACATCGTCCACGAGGGATTCAAATTAGTATCGGAAACCGGGCTTATACCAAAACTGTTAGTTTGCGACCAATACTCTACAAACCGGGCGCTATTTAAATCATATGGGGTGAGCATAGAACGCCCTTGGTTTGTTTTTAACAAGAAGAAAATATTGTGTGCATTCGATGCGCCGCATCTTGTTAAGTCTACGCGTAACAATTTATTGAAGCATAACGCCGTGTTTGAGGGTCAAATATGCAGTTTTCGGCATATTGTTGACTTGTTCTACGAGGACATCCAATGTTTTCCTCGGTTTGTTCCCAAATTGACAGTAAACCACGTGCAACTGGCTCCATATGCGGAAATGAACGTATGCTTAGCCACCCAAATGACTAGTACATCTGTAACTATTGGATTGATGTATGTGAGCTTCAATAAATTACCTGAAACATGCTTGAGCACTGTAGCCTATGCTAAAAGCTTTGATCGACTTTTTGATTGTGCCAACTCATCGATCTTCAACGAGACGAAAGTATGTTCATAATTGTAAATTGAATTGGTTAGAAGCAGAGAGGTGTAAACGACAAAGGTCAGCTCCTATAGTAGATCACCTAGCGGATCATGTTGCGGAGTGCGTATGAGTTCTATTCCTGTTAGTTGTTTAGTGCAGTCTAGTCTTAGTCTAGATTAAAAAGCTCACTAGAAGAGTTTAACATGTTAGTGTATTACATTTTTTCCTTTCATTCTCCATCCTTATCCAACCCGCATAATG
Source organism: Aedes japonicus (assembly GCA_034211315.2). Taxonomy (NCBI): domain Eukaryota; kingdom Metazoa; phylum Arthropoda; class Insecta; order Diptera; family Culicidae; genus Aedes; species Aedes japonicus. Next base: position 267,965 of record JASCZW010000076.1, on the reverse strand, counting down.
AAAAACAATTTGCTGTATAGTCGAAACTATAATTTGCATGTAAGATATATTATTACATTTTATGTTATTGTCAATAGTTTAATCTCATTTTCACCATACAACCTCTACATTAACACATATTGTTAATGTTTGCCGTATTGTCATTGAAAGGGTTTTTACTGTTTGCACTCGGTCTGGATTGTATACCAACTTTTTGGCATAGAATACAGCAAAAATTTTGTTCGTGAAAATTTCCCTTTTTTATGGTAACCTAACTTAACCCCCTATTCAGCATATTGTTATTTGGCCTGTTACCATCTGACATATTTTTAAAACTTTATTGGAGATTGTTAGTTTATAATTGTCAAGTATAAGGGTTAAATTCGTAACAATACCGGAAACGGTCATCAACATTAAGGGAAATGGTTCAGGAATGGTTTGTGATTATGCGGGAAGGTTTATTCAAATTTTTCTTTTTGACCTAAAAAACAAAAAAAAAACTAAACATAGTGCACGGACGCCTGTAAGCAAAAGAGTTTTTTTGGTATATCTAACTCGAATTTGACCGAAATGTCACTTACACCTCTTTGCTTTTGTAGCTTCAAAATATGAACTTAATTTAAATACTGTTCTTAGAGGAGCTTAAAAGACCACTGCAGCAAAATTCACCTTATGAGCTTTTTTGAGTTCAATGAAAGAAAAGCTGAAAACATTAAGATCTATTTCGAAGGACTGTGCTGATTTAAAAAAGGTTAATTATTGTATAATAAATAAGAAAAAGAAACAATTTAACTCGATTTGATCATATCATTTCAGGAAAGGCAATTTCACCAGCTACCACCTCAATCACGGAAGCCGTATTTCATTGATGGTTGGCTTATTTACATTTCAGCTCTCGAACAGTTATGGGAGTACCTTCATTTCAACCATGGGCTTTCATTTCTGAGAACAAGAAATTTATCTCAAGATTGTCTTGAGCACATCTTTTCGCTTATACACTGGAATAATTGCAACAATAATCACCCTGATCCTATTAAATTTTTTGTCGGCGTTCAATTCGATCGTAATAAACCAGATTATGGCACCTAAAAAATTAGGGAACGTTGAAGCAGCCCTGGATCGATACCCATAAAACCCATGGAGTCTGATACCAGCATGGCAATTAATAAATTAAACAGCGTATATTATACAGCCGGTTGGGTCGCATCTAAATTGGTTCACGAAGACTGCATAAAAAGAGCGTATGGAGACACTCGCCATGTCAAACGAGAGAATTTAGTCCTCAAAAAATTCAAACCAGATTCAAAGCTACACCCACCAGGCTTAGGATTATTGAGGTTTTGTAAGAAATTGGTTATGATATTTGAAAGTTATTTCGAAACGTTTCTTAAGAAATCTGTTGTAGGTGTTAAGCAAAAACTTTTAAAAGTTGTTTTTTGGCCTTATGAGTCTCAATGTGAAGACAATCAGTTAGTTTTCGACACTCTATGTGTTTCGTGTGCAAAATACTTAGCTAACAAATATTTCAATATGCTTATTAAGGCCAAACTGCAAAACTTAAACATTAAAATTCAAACTTGTGCACAGCAAAAGCGAAAAGACAAAAAAGTGTTGGCAAAACGTAAACAACTAAACATCCAAACATAATATTAACTTATAAGTACTTCCTGATGATTCGCAAACGTAATAAACAAACATGACTATGCATTTTTATTAGTTGCGCGTTTATTCGATGTAACAGTAGAAAAAAAATAATCTCATGCATTAATTAACTCCCCTAATCTAATCTAACGCTTCATTACTTGAAAATTGCTGAATTGATGTGATCCTGCATAAGATTTGTTGAGTTTGGATTAAATTGGTGCAATAGTGTAATCAAATAATTTAAATTATAAACTGCAGATTAAGACTATCGTATCCTCTCAAGTTGGCCAAATATATTTGCCGCTGGAAAGGTTCAAAATACGCTGCAAATTTTCTGAAGTTTCGCCAAGACAATTTTTTTTCACTTGAACGAGAGTAGAAACGGTACAGATCGTGCGATGACATATACTTCATAAGATGTAGCGCTATTTCATAGTATGCTGAATCCAGCTGTCCGTCAGTCGGTTCAAGATCTAAAATAAAAAGTGCAGTTAAAAAGACATAAACAACCTCAGTATTTCAAAAATTACCTTTTTTACATTCTGCACTCCTTGAGTGGCTCCTGTTGATGAGAACCATCTGCACTTTGAATTCGGTAACTCTTTATGGTTGTTGAAATCTTCAAGTGCCACATTTGACCGGCTCATCAGTGCTTGAAATTCGCATAACCGTACATCCTGCTCATGCTACCGGAACACCTCTGGGGAAAATCGTCGAAAAACCGTCTCAGATGCAATGATACCGTTCGCGCTTGACAATCCCTCTTGGTGGTTTTTAGTTATTTGAGTCAGACCACCCTTTATAGTGAAATTGAAATAGAAGCACTCAACATGGAAAAACAAAATCAACACACTGCACTTCTTTTTTTTAGTTGTTGACATTTGCGCACTCTGAACTCAAAGTATGTAACACACGAGTATTTAATATTAATTTACCTTTTCAACTAAAGATGGCGTTACAGTTGTGTCCGTTACGATTCGTATAGAAATTGCAAAAATGAGCTATATTGTTTATATATAATATTTGCCTACGTACTAGATAGTTAAGACTGAAATCGTCGTCAGTTGAGCCTTCGTCAGTTTCCACAATTACCTTTCTTCACCAAAATCGGTAAGCCAACAAAACTAAAATAAAAGAATATCCATTATGCCCGATTAAATCTCTTATGAACTATTATTAATTATATATTATAACTATTACTGTTAGGACTTGCCACCAATCTCTCCATTGCTTATAACTATACGAAACAACACAAAAAGGGAACTAAACGTAAGTGCATAACCTATATAAATATTTCCATGACATTGAACACCAATTCATGCTATGATTTGCTCAATGAACGATATCTATTCGATAAATAGACAAAGTTAACCCTCGGGGGTCTAGTATGTGATAGGATATTAATAAGATAAACACACACTTAGAAAATAACACCGAACTCGGTTCAATTTTCTACCGAACCACATCGGTTACCAACAAGAAACCGAAAAAATCGTTTATATATACTGTTTTCGGGTGACTGTTTAGAACCAAACCCGAGTTTCGGTTACTATATGATATATTTGACAGTTAAAAATGAAAGATGAACCGAACAGTACGGTAAAGCAAGGATATTCGGTACACGAGAACCGAGAAAACTCCGTAAACTGAACCGAGCCTTCGCTGAATATTCTTAAACGTCAAAGACTTCTCTTTAAGTCAATTCCGCGACAGCTATGTCTACCGAAAAGCTCGGTTATTCTAGCTGACTTGATAAGACCTGCAAAATCGTCAGCCATTATATCTCCCGTGTGCGCGTGAAATGTGTTTTGCGAAAATTCTCCCTACTTTGTCGTTTTTTCAGGTGAAAATAAAAAAAAAACCAACAGGAAAATGCACGTCGTTGAGTAATGCATGAGGATTATAAGGATGAGGCTCAATAAACAACTAACTGACAAAACTGGTTTTATTACTAAAATTCGAAACTATTTCAACCCAAAATTCCAGGTCTGCCTCGCTCTGCCATAAAGAACCGGAATTCGTGCATGCAACAGAAAAGTCGGTTTGTTTGACAGTGTTCGGTAGCATTTGAGTAAACCGATGTTCGGTTATTGCTGATTAGATTTATTTTTATCAACCGAGTTTTTCGGTAAATTTGACAGTTTGCTAGAAAATTAAAATTTAACGAGAACTCGGTTGCTCCAGTTTGAACCGAACAGACAACCGAGCGTTCAGCAGATGAAAACTCGGTTGAAATTCGGTTTCGGTTCGGTTTTATTTTCTAAGTGTGCAGTAACATTTCGGGAAAATTATATTCTCTCTATTTTTCGATTCAACAACAACTGGATCGTGCGTCGTCTTTCGTGCGTCGTCTTTCATCGACAGCCGGTATGGGAAAAAAATGCATAAAGCAATCACAAACGAGGAAAATCACGACCGTTGGTTGTATGATAAATGACTTTCTAATTCTCCTTCGCTGAATGGAAGTTCCTCTTTTCGTCAGAAACGTTCATTCTATTTCTCTATTCGGTATATGTACCTACCGAAACCGATCGGAGCACGTTGCAGGGGCTGAGAGAGTCTATTTAGTTTCGTTTAACTCGTGATAAGCAGCTTTTTTTCCTGGCTTGTTTGCTTCTAATGGGATGTTTCTTCTTCTTTCTTTTTCTGAGCTTTTGTTGTTGTGTGGTCGATTCAATGAAAAAGCAAAAGAGTGTAGAAAAAAAAAACATGTATCCAGGAAGTTCTTTTAAGTCTAGACCAAAAATGCGGAAAAGGAAGTTGAAAGGAAGACTATTTGTTATAATTTGGTTGAACGTTGATGTGGCGCCAGAGCGAAATAATGATGGACATTTATTTGAAGATTGATTTTGATGTTTTTCTGTAGGTCAGTAATAATGTTTGCAGATGATTGATCTCATTCATCAGTTACTCAAAAGTTATCTCAGATTCCGATATTGATATTGTGTTGTCCACTGTCCACTATGTAGAAATCGAGCGGTGGCGCTTACACCAAGCTATTTAAGGACTGTATCGAAAATAAATTATCCACATATTTTTCTTTTAAATCATGTATGTATGTATGTATGGTAGCCACCATCCCCTCTAGCCCTTGGCTTGGATGCAGCTCCACTTAACAGCAAGATCAAATTGGGCCACCGATCTGAATTCGCACTATCGCTGTATGAAGGGCCAAAAACGGAGGGGTGGACCCGTAAGCAGAGACACTTACACGAAATCCACGGAAATTAAGAATCTCCTTCCAACGATATGATCCAACAAATCGAATAACACAATTCGCAATACTCATTAAGCTTTCTACAGGATGGCTTGTTAAGAAGGGCGCGTCACTCTCCCTGAAACTGTTGGAGTAGAACTCGCAGCACCACACTCGAATCGGTAGGATAAGAAATGATACTGTTTGTTCCCTCCTAGACTCAGGCAGTCAATCAAACCATCGTCCAGTTTCAGCTTGAATGATACCCTGGTGCTCCCTCCTAACCCAGTATTTATTATATTTATATAAATATAGATGTAATGTAATAATAATATGTTATATATGATTATATAGTAGAGCAAAAATTATATAAGGATATTTAGTTAAATTATGTAATAGTTGGAGTTCACGAGCCTATGATAACCATGTTAAACTAAATTAATTAACCTGTTGAAATAATAATATTAAGGCAGTAATAATAATATGCAGATTCGTACCACGTTGTATCACTGATGGGTGACTGTATCTCTGGAATGTGAAGGTCATCTTGTTATTCATTGAGGTATAAATATCAATAAAGCATTCAATTGTATATAAACCATAATATTATATTATTACGTATTTAATCATGACATATAGATATATAACCTTCTGGAATGAAGAGCATTTATTAATTTTGATTATTATTTGATATAATTTAATAAAATAATTATACCGGCCGGATCACCAAACTGAAGCAATTAAAATTTTATTAATTATTTTATTACTTCTTCCATAATATTATATGTATGATATGCAATTAATAATGATGAACAGCTGTGTTCCTCTGAACCGCTCAAATAGTAGTTGATGATCGTGTACTGAAATGTTAAGGTCATATTACGCCATTTAATGGAAAATATAATGAAGGAATTAAAGGTTGAGCGGTCGAGAGAGTCGTCAACATTTCTATTAATGAAAACATGCTAGAGCTTGTAAAAAACATGCATCATATAATAACACATACTAGTATCTACACATCTATATATACATCCATTGCTACTTTCGAGAAGGCCACTCCGACGGTGCTAGATACAGCTGAAAATTGATCCCCATTCTTACTGCTGCTTCTACCAGAAGATGATCATCCTATAACCGCAAGACCTCCTCTCCTAAACTGTATGGTACCTGAGAGAAATTTACCTTTCTGGCGTAATAAATGTAATGAAATATACAGAATTATGCTACACAGAAAAAAATAATTAATTTTAACAAGCGCGTAAAATTTCCCCTCGTGTAATTCCAAGCCAAAGGAGCGTAAACAACGATATTGTTTGCAATCTTTTATATAACTGGCTAGATTTGGGCGTTATCTGGCTTAAATTTACATGAAATATCCAACTATTTTCTGCCAAATCTAGCATTCCCTTTATGTGCATTAGATAACGCAGAAAATTCAGTGTTTCTTTTGATCTGTGTATGAATAAACAATGTCCTATAAGATAAAATATATAGTGAGGGTATATTGTAATATGAACTGAAAATTACATGTGTGCCGACTGCTGTTTTGTTGCAATTGTAGACAAACTTGCGCATCCATTATGAACCAGAAAATTTAGGCAATGTATGACCGCCATGAAAAAAAAAGAATTTCAAATTTTAAATTATTTTGTAATACCTGACGACCTGGAAGACCTGAAAGATATGAGAATGGAAAATTATGATATGATGTACCGGTCGCACCCCCTCACTTCGCTATTGTCGGATTGACAACATTGCCCAGGCTACGCCAACCAGGGTCTCCATGTTTCAGCTGGCAGTCTTTTGTGATCATATGACTCGTGGAGGCGTGAGGTAGGAACTTGTGAGGACCAGAGGTCGGTCACACCCTCCTGCCAAGTTGTCAACTCACCATTTGAAGCCCACATATTTTTCTTTTAAATCATATAAACAAATGATGATTCTTCATTGTACGGGCTTGAAGTTGAACATTGAACAAGACCGGATGATATTAACATTATGCTTTCAGGAATATGCGAAATTCCTTTCGAACACTTTTCATCAATGATATTAACATTATGCTTTCAGGAATATGCGAAATTCCTTTCGAACACTTTTCATCAAGTTCTGGACAAGTGTTTCATCACATTGTTTGGACGCCTTAGGCCAATTTTTTTTAACTCCTGCATACAATCGCCCAATAGCGTTGGATTGGCCGGAGCTGAGGGCAATTTGCCAGATTGATGTCTTTTTCACCGAAATCTATACCTTTTGCCGTGAACCAATGGAGAATTGTTTTGGCGTTTTTGCGCTGACGCTAAATCCGGTTAAAACAGTGGAGGGGAACTATGCTTTCGATGTAAAACCGACAACCTCTTCTGCAGACACTCAGAGCAAGAGAGTGGTAATGGTAGACTGCATACCACGGGAACCTATATTATAGGTCTGGAAGGGTTTTTAAATCCTCTTTGACATAGGTCTCATCGTCCATCAAAATAAAATCTGTATCCACATTAATCCGGACACCTTGAAATCATTGTAACTAGGAATTTGCACGTAGGAATGAAAAACTTCACTTTGGTATAGCTGAGAGTATATGATGAAAAAGACTATGATTGATGTTTACATTTCATGTTTAGTATTCAAGATGGCGACGAAAGAAAAACAAGTGCGCGAGCGAATTTTGTACGGGCGTACGGCAAATCCAGAATTGTCAATACGGGACCTGCCAAAAACATTGGATTTGCCTAAATCCACCGTTCACGAGGTGCTCAAATCATTTTCGGAACGTTTGACGGTAGAGAGGAAACCGAGAAGTGACGAAAACATTGGACGCGATGATCCTGTCATGGACCGAAAGGTGAAAAGGATATTAACGAAAAGCCGAAATCTCTCCATTCGAACGGTGGCTCGTAAAATAAGGATGTCGCCTGGTTTTGTCCAAAAATCAAAACAACGTTTGGCACTTAAGTCGTATAAAGTAAAAACAGTTCCCAATCGCAACGACAAACAGAACTTGGCAGCAAAATCATGGGTTCGACGTTTGTACTTCGAATATTTGACGAAGTTTTCAAGCGTTGTTTTGGACGATGAAATTTATGTTCAGTAGGATTTCAAGCAGCTTCCAGGGCAGGTTTTTTATTCTGCTATGGCCAGAAATGCTACAGCTGAGCATTTCAGAACGCAGAAGGCATCGAAATTTTCCAAAAAAATACCTTGTGTGGCAGCAATTTGCAAAAAGAGTAAATCTTTCGTCACTACAGGCGCAATCAACAAGGAGATCTATCAGAAAGAGTGTCTGCAGAAGCAATTGCTACCCTGCATCAAAAGTCACAAAAAAAAAAACCTTTGTTCTGGCCCGATTTGGCATCATACCACTACAAACTGTGTTGGAGTGGTAACAAGCAAATCAAGTGAACATTGTATCAAAAACGTCAAACCTGCAAAATTGCCCACGCCAATCGAGGTATTGGCTTGATGAATGGAAACTAAAATAAATAAAAATTGATGTCTTTCAGCAAATTTGGACAAAGACGGCTTCTACGATTTCTGAAGAGTCTGTACAAATCCTAATGGACGGAGTTAAGCGCATAGTTCAAAAATTTTATGCAAATACCGAATATCTATGTTTTGTCTTCACGAATTGTTAAAACACATCCCATGAATCTGAAATAAACAACTACGACGGAAATATAATGCGAAATTTATGTTTTCTTCATGTTTTGAGGTGTCCGGATTATTGCGGATACAGACCTTACAGGAATCCGGTCGCTGCAAAACTCGCGAAAACAATTTCCGGGCCTTATTGATGCGTGTTGCTTCTGTTCTGTTCTTTGTTTGGCTTTTCTGCTTCTTATAGTTCTTCAGGCGATTCCGTTTCGTGATACATTGAATCATTCCGACGCTGGTTGGACGCATTCCGATGCTTTCAGGGTTGGAAGATCCGTTATTTCTGCCTCTTCCTGGATTATGGATTATGGATTTTACACTCGCATGATGAATTACATAGCGATCGTCAATTGTCGCATAGTTACATCCTTTTTACGTAGCCGTGTATCCAATACCAAACTTTTCGGTGCAGATACCAGTGAAGATATAGGACTAGCGATAGGAAACACGGTACAGTGAAGATCCCTCAATTTCATCGGACTTGAACTAAATTGGTACACCGTTCGGACGTTGCCAGCACGTCCCAAATTTACATCGAAGAATGCCTGAACAAGCGTGTATTGCCGTTCATTCACAAGCACAGCAGCAAAGTCATATTTTGGCCCGATTTGGCCAGCTGCCACTATTCCAAGGTGGTTCTGGAGTGGTATACTGCCAATAAGATTGAGTTTGTCCCCAAGCTAATGAATCCTTGGAATTCGAAGAAATTAAGTACACCTTGAGATCACCGCAGATGACATAATTGAAAAACGACCACGATTTAAAAGATGGACCGAAGGCTGAAAAACAATTCAACAAGATTAAAGAGGCTTCTTTGTTCTGCCATATAGATCTAACCGACGCCTATACGCATCTTCCGATCGACAATGAGTCTCATTCGCCACACGAGAGCTGTGAATAGCGCAGTGAATATACCCGCTATTTGGCAACGCGGAATGGAAACAATCCTTCATGGCTTGACGTTGACGACGTTAAACTTTTTCCATGACATCATTGTCTCCGCAGACAACTTCAACGATCTCCTAGTAGCTCTCGCAGTGACCACGGACAGGCTAAAGCAAAACGGACTACGGCTCAATAAATCCAAATACATTTTCGCAACATCATCTCTTGAATGCCTTGGGCACAGAATCGATCGGCATGGCCTTCACAAATCCGACAGACAAATCCAACAATAACACTGTTAACATGGCAAAGAAGAACATCTACAGTAATTTATTACCTTCAAAAAATTCAGTGACTTCCGCTGGCAAACCAAGTACCTCAACCACCACACAGTAAACTTCACTTTGCTTCTCCATTTTGCAGTTTTTTTCTTCTAAAACGACAGCCGCTGATTGTTTTTCGCACACGGTTATAAATTTCGTTTTAAGTGCGGAGATGGATAAAATAGAGCAAAGTGAAAACACACTTGAATGACATTTTTCGCCCCATTGAAAATTATATGCGGACCATATCAGTCTCATTGGAAACGTACGTATGTATTAAGTGACGGGTGCTAAAAAGTATGTGCGGCAAATGAAATCATACTAGCTCACATGATTTCACTTCGAAGCAAAAATTGACCTATTTAAGTGCCAATTTTAATAATAAAAATTATTGATTTATTTTCGGTGTATATTCATAAATTCAGCTCCTGGAACAAATTAACTTTATATTATGGATTCAGTTGAATATCGAATTTATCGCCTAACGACAATCGATTTTACTCTCGTTCTGTACGTTATACCTAATGCCGGAAGTAGTGCGCTGAACGGCGCATCTGATGCGCCATACAGCGCACTACTACCGACATTAGGTATAACGTACAGAACGAGAGTCGATAAATTCGATTTTCAACTGAAACCATAATACATGCCTGAACTTAATTAATTATTTTAATGTTCAACTAGTACAACCTTTACTCTAAAACAGACCTTGAAGCGTCTGAACTGTCTGATCTGCCAACACCGGCAAACCCGTCAAAACATTAACATCAGATTGTTTTGACAGCAGATGATTCTGTTTTCTACCAGCTTTCGGCTAGCGACTGCCACGCCATTCTTTACTATTGCATTGGTGTGCGTGCGTCATCGCTGCTGCATTTCAATCTTTATCCGAAAAAAGGAACGCCGGCTACAATCGGTATTTTCTGAACTAAATTGTTATCTATCCGTAGAAAAACTAAAGTGTTGAACATAAATTCAATCTCATTTTGAACAATAGTAGTTCGCGCCCAAAACAAAGATGAGCGTTTGATGCATTGGCGGGGGGAAGTGAAGTTTAAAAGGGAAAAACTCCATGGGAAGAAGCGACATTTTTGTTTCCGGTAAAGCAAAATAGGTAGGTGTTGTCACTGTTCTATTGAGGGGCGAATCTAGTCAAACTTGCGTCTGGAGTCTGGTTGAAATCTAGTGATTGGTTCTGAGACGAACAATTGTAACGATGGAGCACGTTTCCAAGCTCCGTATGAATCTTGAGAAGCAAGAAAGCCTGGTGAAGCTGGGCATTCTAACAACGGCAGCGATTCTATGTGAGTATGATTTACTTGCTTTGCTGTGATTGTATTTATCAATATCCGATATCTCTTGCAGCATTCTCGACGCGTTTGTTCTCCGTGCTGCGATTTGAGAGCGTAATCCATGAGTTCGATCCGTATTTCAACTATCGGACAACGAAATTCCTCGCTGAGCAGGGATTTTATAACTTTCACAACTGGTTCGATGATCGAGCGTGGTATCCACTGGGTCGAATCATCGGAGGCACCATCTACCCCGGACTGATGGTGACTTCGGCCACTTTGTATAGGATAATGTGGCTGTTGAACATTACAGTAGACATTCGGAATGTCTGTGTATTTTTGGCGCCGTTCTTCTCATCGCTGACAACCATCGTGACGTATTTGTTGACGAAGGAAATTTATAGCACCGGAGCCGGATTAGTAGCGGCCGCAATGATCTCAATTGTGCCAGGTTACATTTCCCGTTCGGTGGCTGGTTCATACGATAACGAAGGAATTGCTATCTTCTGTATGCTGCTAACCTACTATATGTGGATCAAGGCAGTGAAAACGGGAGCCATCTTCTGGGCAACCATGGCCGCGTTGGCCTACTTCTATATGGTGTCCTCCTGGGGAGGCTACGTGTTCCTGATCAATCTGATTCCGCTCCATGTTCTAGCCTTGATGGCAACCGGTCGTTTCACCCATCGAGTGTACATCGCTTACAGCACCCTATATACAATCGGAACTATCCTGTCCATGCAGATTTCGTTCGTCGGATTCCAACCCGTCCAGAGTTCTGAGCATATGCTGGCTTTTGGAGTGTTCGGCCTTTGCCAACTGCATGCTTTCGTCGATTACGTCCGTTCACGCGTCTCAAAGGAACACTTCGAAATTCTGTTCAACGCACTCGTCGTGTCCATCGCAACGATCACCGTCCTGCTTAGCCTTATTCTTACCTTGACTGGGAAAATCTCCCCATGGACCGGACGATTCTATTCGCTGCTGGATCCATCATATGCCAAAAATCACATTCCCATCATCGCATCTGTATCGGAACATCAACCGACCTCGTGGTCTTCATTCTACTTCGACCTGCAGATTTTGGTGTTCCTGTTTCCGGCCGGTTTGTACTTTTGCTTCTCGAAGCTGTCCGATGCGAACATTTTCATTATTTTGTACGGAGTCACCTCGATCTACTTTGCGGTTAGTTGTGATTATAGTTTCCATAAAGGAATGTTTTCTAATTTGTAACTTCGATTCCAGGGTGTCATGGTTCGTCTAATGTTAGTCCTCGCTCCGGTAATGTGTGTCCTGTCCGGAATAGCGATCTCGCATTTGCTGAGTAAGTACATTCGTAATGTAGACAGCGGCAGTGGGGCTGCCGGTTCCAAGCCTCTCGATTCGAAGAAGGCCAAGAAGCTGGAACAGCAATCGCCGATGAAGAGTGAAATTGCCAATGCCTTTGTGGTGGTTATTACTCTGCTGCTGATCACGTACACATTCCACTGTACCTGGGTCACGTCTGAAGCCTACAGCTCGCCCAGTATCGTACTGAGCGCTAGATCGCATGATGGAGGACGGATCATTTTTGACGATTTCCGCGAGGCGTATTACTGGCTGAAAATGAATACACCGGAAGTGAGTATATTAAGAAGGGTTGGATTGAGTATTTTGGAAAGTTACAAAAGCATTGTGATGATGAACAATAGTTTAAGTTTGAGAGACGGTTCGTTTGAATTTGCTTCGGGAGATTGGTGTGAATGGTCGGTTGAGTTACTAGCTGGTTCCCGTATTTTGCCCACCTTTTGAAGCAGACAAATAGTAAAACTGTCCCTATGATCATTAGCACTTTGATCGCTGAGCTATGCTTTTGCGCTTTATAAACCTCATCAATGTCTATGCATTCCGTCCAAACCGATTAATATTCGTCCACCTACTTTTAGGATGCACGAGTCATGTCCTGGTGGGATTATGGCTATCAGATAACGGCCATGGCGAACCGTACCATTCTGGTGGACAACAACACCTGGAACAATACGCATATTTCACGTGTGGGGCAAGCGATGGCATCGACTGAAGACAAAGCCTACGAGATAATGAAGGAGCTGGACGTCGACTATGTGTTGGTTATTTTCGGCGGATTGACTGGATACTCATCCGACGGTTGGTCTCTTCTCTGAAGCCCGTCTGTACTGTGTATACTAACCAATCATTTTTTGTAGATATAAACAAATTTCTGTGGATGGTTCGTATCGGCGGAAGCACAGACCGCGGAGCTCACATCAAGGAAACCGACTATTACGCGTCGAGTGGCGATTTCCGCATCGACAAGGAAGGATCCCCAACGTTGCTCAACTGTTTAATGTACAAAATGTGCTACTATCGATTCGGGCAGGTCTATACCGAAGGAGGCAAAGCGCCTGGCTACGATCGGGTACGGGGTGCCGAAATCGGTAACAAAGACTTCGAGCTCGACGTCCTGGAAGAGGCGTACACGACGGAACACTGGCTGGTTCGAATCTACAAAGTGAAAGACCTGAGCAATAGGGGTGTCTAGAAAGGAGACCCACCCTTCTCCATGATTCTACGAATAATTACATATTGATTTTTTTCTGACTTTCTCATTACTCAAAATAAGCCCCAAAAGTGGTGTACTCAAAATTGATCATACTTTTTCCTAATTAATTTCTTTAATCTACTTCATGAAATAAACTAAGCAAAAAATCTCACCCCGCAAAACGCAAAAGTCCTAGATAGTGTGTAGTAGAATATGCAATTTAAGCTCAAACAGGGCGAATTTGGGTAAATTCACAATTTGCAAATGCGGAAACCACAAGCGAATAGAACAACAATCTGCCCAAGAAATAAAAAGCTGGTCATTTTAACACAACAATTTTATACACATGGTACGTGCACTGTGCAAAGCAGCTCTACTCGTACAATTACTATTGATAGAAAAGGTTTTTTTTTAACAGCCACAGTTAGAGCCACAGCAGAATGAATCGATCCTTAAGAATAAAAGTAATACAAACAAACTGAAACGGTTTCGAGGTCGAGTGCTATTCGGGTTTAAATGTTGAAAATAGAATAGCACACGACTAAGAGCTCAAACATTTTTGTCTACAATGTAAAGAAGGGTTGATGGGCGACATGCTGTATTATAACCTAAAAAAAATTAGTTTTTTGGCGTCCTGAAAAGGACCAAAATCATATCAGCGATCAGGCCGGCAGTAGAGAACATGGATTTGCAGCTTCTTTTCATACATTTTGTGTCACATGTTTGGATCTCTTAGTACCACCATCAAGTTTCTATGCCTAACGCTAGTCTAACGGCAAACTAACTTACTAGGTGGGGTGAAAAATAAGAAGCTACTGCAAAAAAGGTTATAATGCCTTTTTTGTTTGTTTGTTGGTGCCAAAAATGACGGCGGGGACCAGTATGATCCATCTGTGTGTGTGTGAGTGTGAGTGTGTGGCCAGATCGAATTCTCGAAATTGCCCTTATTTCTTCCTGATTGAGGTATAGTCCCTTGAACCATAGTTGGTTTGAAATTTGTTTTTGGAACTTGAAGGGAAGTTTGCCTTTTTCAGTGGATTGCTGTTGGTATTTTTTGTTCCAGTCTGCAAAAAGCTGGACGTTTGCTAGCGCTTGCACTTCGTCTAGAGCCAGAGCTGAGAAGTTGTTCTGATTTCCTCCGCTCTGCTGTTTCGTTTCCTTGAATCCCCATAGGGCTTGGTATCCACTGTATGCATATTCTTTTAGTTGTCGAACAATGCTTGTTTTTAATTATTTCCCAGGCCAAAAAGTTCATTTCCCATTTCTTCCGGTTTTGTAGAATTTTGCAAGCGCTGAAGATGACCACCTTCCGGTAGTTCCTTGATATTGCTATCTGGACGGCCTTTGTGATTGAGTAGTTGGTGTTGAGCTTCTGCGATATTGTGCTTCCATCGAATTTGTCGTAGACAGCGAAAGCCGTACCTTGTACACCGATCAATCGGTGTAGATTTCATTGTCCCCGTCGTACGGGCTCGATATTTTATGTTTAAATAGTTGAATCCATCCATCCGCTGGGGTAACGTGGCCTGGAGAGAGTTGATCGCTGATCTTCGCTTCGACCGGCAGCTCCATGTACTTTCTCCTAGACGTGAAGGCCCGTTCCTTGTCTTGGGGGTGTATTCGAGCCACCAGGTCATTGTGTTTGAGGGTAATCTTGGTACAATATGAACCGTTATCTTCACCAGCGTTGAGGGTTTTCACGACGAATTTACTTTGCTGGTTTGAGTGATACACGCTACGCATAATTTCCTTTTAGGTCAACCATTCCATCCGGAGCTTCATCGGTATCTGACCTGACTCTGCGAGGAGAATATTGATTGGGGTGTCCTTGAGGAGCCCTAGAGCACATCTCAGGAACGCACTTTTTAGTGTTGGCAGAGTTTGCAGGTGAGTTTTGCTGCGGATCCGTAGATAGCCGCGCCATAACCCATTCGACTTCGGATGACTGCGTTTCCTATGTTAATCAGAATTTCTCTGTCGCAGAAGGAGAGTTTTCACCCAGCAGTTTGATGAGGTTCAGTTTCTTTGCCGCAATTTTTCGTATATCCTGAATATGCTTCCTGTGGCTCAGAGTCCCATCTAGCGTATAACCCAGATATGTGTGGGTGTTGTTGATGTCAATTTTCCTACCTTCCGCCTTGATCCTTACGTGATTTACCGCCTTCCTGGTGAAAATCACCGCTGCACTTTTGTTAGTGCTCCTTGAGAGTCCTAGTACGATTAGTTGACTATGTTCTTTAGGAAAGCATTTCCCTTGGATTCCACTTCTTCCAAGGTTTTTCCTTTTATGACCAACGGCATATTGCGCCAGTTGACAATCTTCCATCGAAGTGTTGCAGGGGTGAGTGTGGGCATCCCTGTGGCAATCCTTCGTTGATTTGGAGTTCAAAGTCACCTTCGCCCGTTTCTAGGATTGCGTACCTTTGCTTCAGGTACGTGTAGATCCAGGATATTAGCTTATTTGGTATACCCAGCTCTGTCATCTTGTCGAGTAACAGTTGAGTCAAACGCCTTAGATAGGTCCAAAAATATTACCATTGATGTTTGACCCTCGCTATCAGCCTCTTTGGTGGAATTGACGACTTAGTGATTTAAATTATCTCGTCGAGCCGATTCTTCACTACACTGATAAAAAAGCAATGATAATATCTATGTGTCTCATCGATTTTTTGCAATATAATCAACAAATGATATCTATTTGAAACCACACATACTTCCTATGTGTACACATAATCACTATGTTTGGCCACACATACTTTTCATTTGTCACATAAACTTCATTTGTGTTTCTCGGGGGGTGCTGCTTATGTGTGAACACATCAGTATTATGTGGAATTATCTATGGATTTTCGCCAATAAATATGTGTGGATTATTTCCGGTATACCGAGTTTATCAGCTTTAGGTTGCAGTTCATCAGGGCGATAGGACGTATCGAAGATGCTAGAAGCGGATCTGCGTTCGGTTTTGGGATCGGTTTCACCGTGACTTTTATCCAGCTTTCCAGGTTGTCCTCTCCGACGACTACTCTGCTGAGCATTTCAAATATCTTTTGTTGGATGTTCGGTGTTAGACCTTTTAGTATAGCGTACGAACATTGTCCGGTCCGGTTTTTATAACCGAAAGCAGCTCATCGTCGGTTAGTGCCATTTCACATCCTTCCAGTTACGTCGGTGTCCTGATGGTTGGTGGTTCTGAGAGGTTTCTGTCCCACTTATTGCCGAAGTATAGTGCATGAAATCATCACCTAGCTATTTGCTTAGATAGTTTTTGTTCCTCATCTGGTCCATAAGAGCAGTGTCTATCCCTTTTACGATATTCGTGAGGACGTCGTGCTAGAGATCATAGCAGATACCTCTTTGTTGTAATTTCTTTTCGCTGCTCTCGATAGTCATTTAAAACCTGCTCGATTGCTTTGGAGTTGTGTGAAGTTGCTTACCGTCTTACCGTCTTACCCTGATGTATATTGGCAAAGAGCTTCTTTTTATGTTGTATGCTTCTTGCAGCTCTGGAGACCACCACTTTGTTTTTTATCCTTCCCTATGTAGGTTGCTGCTGCGATGAACTCATCCAGTATATCTTGCATTTCATGTGGTGAGTATATGTATTGTGGTTTGATCGAGTTAATATTTGCCATTGCTTGTTCCTTGTTGACTCTCTTGGTGGTTATTTTTAGAATCACGATGTCCCTGTCGATTTCTATTCGAATGGTGAGGTGACTGCAAAAATCTTGTTCATCGACGGACCACCTGATTTTTCTCGCTATTCCCGGTGTGGCTGAGGAGTTTCTACCCGGTGCTGCTACTGTTGTTTTGCCTCCAGGTAAAACCAGGTAAGATCTACCTAATTCGTTGAAAAGAACCGTTCCTTTGTCGCAACTTGTTGTTCCTGGATCCCACAAGTCATGGTGTGATATGGTCACAGGGTTGAAACCCTGTTTAATTTTAACAGCAACTACTTCTATTGGGTTGAAAGTACATAGCTCAACTTCTTCGACTACTAGATCTTGATGTACCATAACTCCCACACCTCCATATCCTTCATCTCTTCTCTTTGAGTAAATGTTGTCTTATTTTAGCTTGAATGTTTCGCCAGGTATGAGCCATATTTATTGTAATACCACAATGTCGACTTTGATATCTGTGAGGTATTTTTGCATCTCTGCTTTTGTGTCCATCGGTTGCAAACTTTGCACGTTATGTTGCATTATTTCAAGCTTTTTACACGTCACTGTTGCCTCTTTCGATTCTGGTAATAGATTGGTTTATTCTCGGGCTGTAGTTCACAATTATTCTCTGAATGTCATTCTTTGGAGGCTTGTGGTGATTTTATTCTGAAGCGCGTTTAGCGAACTTAGCCAGTTTAGGGATCTCAACTCGAAGAGGAAAAACTGTCTTAGTTTTGAGATAAGCCGTTCAACTTCTGTTGCTGTGAAGGGGTTTGGTTCGAGAACACTTCCGTTGTTGGTTCTGAGATGATTTCCCGTTGACATGCCTTCGTCTACGGCCAAACTCGAAGGATACCGCTCTTTCGTTGGACCACGGTTCCGGTAGCGTTGCAGAGGTCCTTCTTCTGGGTGATTGCCGCCTGTTGTGTAAGTGGTCGATGAAAGTTTGCTCTTCCCTCGCCGTGGTGTATCCTGGATTTTCTTCCAGCAGTTCATACCGGTTTTGTAATTTCGGATATACTTTTTCCGCATCCATGTACGATATTTTTGTCTCTCTCATCGCCTGTAGAATGTTTTGACTTCGCTTCTTTTCTTCACAGTCCCCATCACCCGCATAATGGTCCTTTTTGCAATTTGCACATCTTTTTGATCCCGAGCATTCTCCTTGTTTGTGTTTTCATGTGCAGGATTTGCATCTGAGAGCAGAGCTGCATGTGGAGCTTTTGTGCCCGTATAGCAGTTCTGACATATAGGGAACACGTACAACAGCCATAGATACTAACCATTCTTGGTATTCCGAGCTGTCCACGGTGACTTTGAGGTTCGTTGAGTTCTCCAGGGAGTCATTATCTCCTGTTACACGGCGTTTTAATCTTTTAACCTGAATTACCGGGAAATCTGAGACTGTGTTCTGCAGTCTTCCGAAGTCAAGAGGAACTCCACGAACAAATACTTTGATGTTTTTTGAGGCTGGTTGTTATTCACCCATTAATAGGCCACTGTTTCTTCCCTCTTTTTTTCCATATTTTTATGTATCTTTTCTTTTCTGGTTCACTATTTATAGGTTATGGTTTTCTTTCTTCTCAAGACACTTTTCTTTTATCGCTTTTCAATTTAAAATTCACTCTCGCGATCGAAATTTTGAGAAAAAACAAAGCTTTTCTGGGATAACTTTCAATTTACGATAATTTAAACGATATTTTAGATTGAATTATAGGAATTTTTACGCGACATCCGCGAATCTTCAAAACATAACCAAAACACGTTTTTCCCAATCCTGTATTTTTTTATTCTCGCTATTTAGCTTTAATAAGATCAAGCTTGAAAACAGAATAGCACACGACTAAGAATGTCTGTTTATAATGTAAAGGGTTGATGGATTTGCAGCTTCTTTTCTTACATTTTGTCTCACATCAACATCAAGTTTTTACACCTAACGCTATTCTAACGTCAGACTAACTTACTAGGTGGGGTGAAAAATAACCTCCTTGACCTTGTCCTTGACCGCCAAAATGCGAGTGCCTTGTAGTCCGTTCATATTTAGGCAAAGGTATTTAGTCGCCAAATTTCAGTGCGATTAGTTTTCCCCTTAGTTTTGTTTTGACAGCTGACTGTTTGTTTATTTATGACACTTAACACATTCGTGTGTCGGAAAAGCGGAGTTTTTTTATAAAGAGTGGTTGTAGTTGTAGTTTCTATTTTGTTCTTCTCTTTTTCACTTCATTTCTTTTGTTCTCCTTCATTACATTCACTATCTTCTTATTGACTTTCAAAGCTGTTTCCACTGTTGCGGAGAAAATGTAACATTTGTGCTCATCTGTGTTGTTTTGTTTTTGGTTCTTCTTGCTGCATCGCATTTCCTGCATATCAATATCAGGTGCCGTAAATTCAGAACCGTGCCACAGCAGTCACAGTTCGGCGGGGGCTCTTTTTTCAATAGGAATGTGTGCATAAGTCAACAGCGTCTATCCCCCATGTTAGGGGCGGCTGATCGACGTCTGAGTGCCAGGAAAGAACTCTAAGCTCAACTGTGCACTATGGTCCTCCGGAAAGTAGGGGGTTGGTGTTCGGCCCTGCGAGCCAGCCGTAAAAAAGAATTGCAACGGAAAATCAGCAACCGAATAATACGAACCGAGACCAACGGCAACGAGCCCAGCGAACAAAAAGGACTTACGATAGGAAACTCGGTACGTGAAACTGCCGATCTCTCAACTTTATTGGGAGCACCCGCATACTCGCCGACCTACTGAAGGACCGCAGGTTCGGCATCGTAGCGCTGCAGGAGGTGTGTTGGACAGGATTCATGGTGCGAACGTTTAGAGGTAGTCATACTATCTACCAGAGCTACGGCAACACACGCGAGCTGGAAACAGCTTTTATCGTGATGGGCGATACGCAGAGGCGCGTGATCGGTTGGTGGCCGATCGACGAAGGAATGTGCAGGTTGACGATCAAGGGCCGATTCTTCAACTTCAGCATAATCAACGTGCACAGCCCTCACTCCGGATGACCTTAACGCTCAGGTAGGCCAGGAAGAGGAATTCAGACCGACGATTGGAAAGTTCAGCTCCCACCAGCTGACAAACGAAAACGAACTCGACTACTCGACAAACGAAAACGACTCATTGATTTTGCCGCCTCCAAGAACATGGCCATTCGTGGCACCATTTTACAACACAGCCTCCCTTATCGGTACACCTGGAGATCACCACAGCAGGTGGAATCGCAAATCAATCACGTTCTGATTGACGGACGGCACTTCTTCGACATTATCGACGTCAGGACCTATCGTGGCGCAAACATCGAATTCAACCTCTACCTTGTGATGACTGCGCCCAAAACTTTCCTTCATCAATAATGTGCGGCACCGGCGACCGCCACGGCACAACCTAGAGCGACTGAAGCAACCGGATGTCGCATACACGCAGAATCTCGAGGCAGCGTTGCCAGACGAGGGCGAGCTGGATGTGGCCCCTCTAGAGGACTGCTGGAGTACAGTAAAAGCAGCCATCAACGACGCAGCCGAGAGTACCATCGTGCACGTGGAACGGAGTCGACGGAAGGAATGGTTCGACGACGAGTGCAGAGCGATTCTGGAGAAGAAGAATCCAACGCGGGCGGTAATGCTGCAGCAAGGAACCCGGCAGAACGTGGAACGTTATAAGCAGAAGCGAAAATAGCAAACCCGCGCGTTTCGGGAGATAAAACGCCGCCTGGAAGAAGCGAAGTGCGAGGAAATGGAACTGCAGTGCTGTTCCCAAGAAACACGGAACGGCTTCGTGCTTCCCAAACAATAACGTGACCCATTAACCTCGAGCTAGTCACGAGCAATTCGCATTCCTTTTTTACTAATATCGCAAAGTAATATTTTGTGTACAACAATATCGAATATCGGCTCCGTAAAGTGTTACACACGCCTGAGCCTAACAAATAAACGAACTGATTAAAAAAAAACCTTGCCAAGGATCCAGCAGAATGGAACAGATCAAATTCGTGCTGCCTGTTCTATCTCTTGAACCCATCGACGTTTTGATTTCCCTGTTTCAGAGGCCTGTAGGCAACTTGCAGAGTCCGATAAAATTACCAAATCGTTGAGGTTTGGAATCGCGATCGTCAATTTATTGCATACAGCTTCCGCGGAGAATATGCTGCACTCCTTTGGGAGACTGTATGTTCCAGCTATGCCATTGTTGTAAAAAGCTGCCCCTACGGTATCTCCGGACTTGGATCCGTCGGTGTAGACTACGGTTGATTGGTTGAAGCGTGTTGCCAACCGTTGTTGTATGACTGGTCGCACTATTTTCGGTGGATCTCCGGCGCGTACTGATCGCTTCACGTCCCACAAAACTGCTGGTTTGCGAGCGTGCCTTCTAAGGAACGTGGAACGTGCTTTCTAAGAAGAAACAATGCAGCAGATTCAGCAGCCGACCACGCATTCGCCAAGAATTAACCGTTTGCAATATGCCGTGTCGTCAGGTGGAGTTGTATGCCTTCGACAGGTCCAAAGACGCTATCAGGCAGTGCTCGTCGGTAGTAGACAGCGACCGTTCAAGCTCGGCAAAGTACGTGGCGGTTCCGCGTCCTGTACGAAATGCGTCCTGCCACTTATCGAGCCATCCACTCGCCTCTAGCTCGGTGATTAACCGTCGATTAATGATGCACTCGAGGAGCTTAGCGATGTCGCTAGTGAGCGATA
The DNA here is from genome assembly GCA_034211315.2 of Aedes japonicus. Classification (NCBI taxonomy): domain Eukaryota; kingdom Metazoa; phylum Arthropoda; class Insecta; order Diptera; family Culicidae; genus Aedes; species Aedes japonicus. The sequence continues at coordinate 246,098 of JASCZW010000076.1, read as the reverse complement.
TCAGTCGGAAGACATTTGGTCGGATTCGTGGCAGTTCGGCTTCGGTTTTGGAACGACAATGGCATTCCGCCAGCTAAAGGGAAGCTCGCCAATGCGCCAGATATCATTCAGCAGCAGGAGGAGTGTCGTTTTATAGCCAGAGGAATACGTTGCAGTAGAGGATACCCGATCGTATTTGGGCCTGTTGAGGCGCCTCGCTCTTTGTCGAGAGCCCACAGAAGTTCATTTATGGTGATGTCGATTTTATACACATAATCGTTGTTGTGCGAGAACTCTGTGGACCCTCGTTCAGATACCGATTTCGCCATCTGGTCGGTAGCTGGAAGTCGCCGGGTCTTCCGGGTAGTCCGTGAACCCGTCTGCTCACTTGAGGATTACCGGGGGTTGTAGCCGCAAAGTGTTCACCGTCCGCCATAATTCGTTTGCCGTGCCACGACTGTTCCTTCGCTTTGTTGACCGCCTTCCGTGTCGCTGCCCTTGCTGGAACCTAGCCATTGCTTCGGGTTGATCTGGGTCGGAATGCTGAAGAAGTAGGAGAGATCAAAGGAACTTTCGCCGCTGTCGGATTGCTGCTTTTGTTTCAGGGCACCACCACGGTACCGCCTTGGCCCCGATTCGCTGGGACTTTGCCGCTTCTGCCACCTGCGAGCAAGCTTCTCGGAAAAAATGCTTACATCGATTGCCGAGGTTTTTCCCGTAGCCGGGTCGATGCGAAAGCTGATTGGTGTTGACGTGTTTGGCATCATGTTTAATATAGATAAAAATGATTTTCGTTTCCTCATAAAACATTATTTTTTAGAGGCAAAACGACGAAAGAAACAAAAGAAAAGTTAGATAACTATCATGGTTCAAATGCTCCGTCAAATTACACAGTTAAATATTGGGTTCGCGAGTTTCATGGTGGCCGCAACTCCACTACCGATCAAGTCCACAGCGGCAAGCCCTCCGATGTGGTTACAGAGGACAATGTCAAAAAGTTCATGAAATGGTGTTGGCTGACCGGAAAGATGAAGGTGCGTGAGCCTAGCAGATGCCACAAAGATTACATTAGATTTTGGGTGAGATTCTGCATATGAAAAAGATTGTCCTGCCACTTTTGGCGTCGATTGCTAACTGTTGATGATACCTGAATCCATCTATTACACACCAGCGAACAGAACGAGTGCCCGGCAATGGACTAAAGCCGGCACGAGTGCTCCAAGCGACCTAGGGAGAGCTCAATGGGTCGTAAATATTTCTTTTAATTCCAAGCCAAAGGAAGCGTAAACAACGAACATGTTTGAGTTCTTTCATGCGTTATACAAGAATTTTTGCAATCTTTCATTCAACAGACTAGATTCAGGCGTTAGCTGGCTTAAATTTACACGAAATATCCAATCAATTTCTGGAAAATCTAGCATTCCCTGCTTGTGCATTAGATAGCGCAGAAAAGTACATGTTTTTTTTTTTCAAACTGTTTACTCGGAGGTTTGACAGACCACAAAGGTAAGTCTGTTTGCCTGGTTTGATGGCACACGCAGAATAACGACGGAAATCCGATTGGCGAACGATGACTGGACGATACCGGCAGGTAATCGTAGTGTCGTACTGTCGTAAAACTGTCCTGTAAGCGAGGTGTAGAATTAGGGATGGGGGCGATCCCGGCATAGTGGTTAACATCCATATCTCTCACGCCAAAGTCACGAGTTTGATTCTCACCCCCAGACAAGTTACGGAAAATACCCAAAAGGTATTAAAGACTGGACTCGAAAAAAAATGAGATACACAAAAATGATCATCAAAAATTCATTTTAAATCGGATACCTCTCAAGTTTTCAGGGATTAATTAACTATATAATTGCTATGTTTTGGCATAATTTATTTATTGAATTTACTCCCATAAGCTGAAGGCTCGTACATTTCTCGTAACACTGCTCATGAGATCTTGGGCGAGACTTCATCCAGCTTCCTTACCCAATTCCTCCCAGTTTTTCTTCAAAGCTTCATCGGTTTTGAATGTTTTCCGCTTTTCTTCAACATCTTCTTCATTATCGCCCAAAACTTTTCGTTCGGACGAAGTTCTGGTGTATTTGGCGGGTTCGCCTTCTTCAGGACCACATTAACGCCCTTCGCCTCGTACCAATCCATTACAGGCTTGGCGTAATGGCACGAAGCGAGATCCAGCCAGAACAACGTGGGACCAGTTCCACTCGGAGCGGAGGAAGGGCAGCAAGCGCTTCTGCAAGCATTCCTCTCGATAAATATGCCCGTTTATAGTGCCGGTTGTAACGAACGGCTTGCTGTACCGTCCGCACTCGCAGATCGCCTGCCACAACAGGTACTTCTTCGCGAATTTGTCCATCTTTCTCTTCCGGAACTTTTCCGGAACCTCCATGCGGGACGTACCGACAAAATTCAACAAAGTCGTTAACGTGTTTCAAAACTCCGTGAATAGTGTTCAACAAAGTGAAGTGACTGGAAAGCAGCATGTAGATCAGCAGTAGAATGTTACAGGGAGCTATCAGAAAAACCATCGAGCGCGAAGAAGGAGCCATTGGAGGGAGCAACATTTCGGCGAATTCGGCACCATCCGGCGAAGAGCAGCAGGAGACACCACCAACATCGTCACCAATGCCACGTCAGCTTTCATTGTCAGGAGGCCGGCGTCGAGGATTATCACTATCGAACGCGCAGGAAGAACATGACAGCATTTGGAGTGACCCACGTTCATCATCGATTCATCGTCAGGGCTCACCGTGCGATATTCGCGCTTACGTATCGAGTTGAGAGGTATGAGCCAGAGAAACGCGAACCAGAGAAGCTGAAGAAACGGAAGCACGAACGAGAGAAGCCAGAGAAAGGAAATACGAGCCAGAGAAGCAGAAGCGTGAGCAAGAGAACCAGGGATGCTCGTGTTCGAGAAGCGCAAGCCAGAGAAGAATACCACAGGATTCGGGATGATCTTCTGGATCGTCTGATTCGTCAAGAGAGACAACCACCAGCAAGACAAGAGGACGAAAGAAGGATGCTGAAGGCGGTGCATAATTGGCCGATTTCCATCAAGACTGGTATGCCCGTGCAGCCTCCACAACAATTACTACCGGCGTGGGATGCATTCAAGCGGGAGATTCGCAGAGAGTGTTTACCGAGCGGATACTCGCAGATTCTGCGCCTGGAGGATTAGATAGCGGCGAGACTTTCGCAAAATACTATCGCGACATTGCAGCGCTTTTTCGGTTTGTGGATCCACCGATGTGCGACGAGGAAAAGTTCTTCAACGTGAAGAAAAATATAAACGCAGACTATGCAGCAATCGTGACTGCAGCACGACCTCGAACGCTGGGAGATATGGTGGAAATTTGTACCAGGTACGACAAGACAAGGATGGTCCTGAGCAGGCAGCGAAGAATTCTATTCCACACAGTGCACTTCTGGAGCCGAATTTCGCTACGCCGGCATCTAGCAATAGGCCGACATCAATGCCGCAGCATCAGCCGCATCGATTCAGCAGAGTACCCGCGGTAGAAATGGAAAGAGATGGTGAATAATCCGAACCGCAGTCGAACGAAGCATCAGCAAATCTAGAAAACTGGCAATACAAGCTCGATGAGCTCGTGGAGCAAGTGAACGCTGTTAAGGTGAACTTCGACCTGTAAGGTGAACCTAAGATCGAACGAGGTAATGCAAAGTTAACGGCGCTCTCGGGTTGTGGATAGATCCGACCGTGCGGAACCGGAAAGTCATCAACAGTCCCGTCAACTACCCATCAGCATGCCAACAAGGCCAGCTCGGCTACAGCAACGTCCGGAAAACGCGCAACAACCGATACCGCGAAGGCAGCTACGGGCAGAGCAGCAGAACAATACGCAAGGCTGGAATACACAGCACTGGAATGAAGAGCAGACAAGCGATACTGGAACAAAGAAGAACTGATCAGCAGACGCCAGACCGATCACCACGAGCGGAATATCAAAACGACCCACCGCAATCGGTGGTAAACCATCAACGGTGTGCTAATGGTTTGCTGGAACTGCGACGAAGAAGGACACCGATTCATGGACTGCCCAAAACCGCAGGCGATATTGTTCTGCTACCGATGTGGACGGAAAGGATATTCATTGCGAAGTTGCTTTACATGTCGCTCGGATGCGGTAAACTACGCCGCGGGAACGCACAATAGCGGGATGCTACCAGAATTTCAGAATATCAACTCGCTAATTAGTTGTCGGTAGAGCAGCGTGTAAATTTGGAGAGTACAGGGGCAAAATTTCCGAAGTCCCAGAATGGTATACTAGGACGCAACACCATGTACGAGCATCGAATTGAAATGGGAGACGCAGCTCCACGAAAACAACACTATCCCATGTAACCGTATGTTCTTCAGGAAGTCAACCGGGAAATCAATCGGATGATTGCTCTGGACGTCATTGAGGAAGCACAGTTCTCGCCGTGGAAGAATCCGAGGCCAGAGATTTGTTTGGTGTCCGCCTTGATATATGTCTCGTCGTCCATGACGAGACAGCCTGGCTTGACCAGCCACTCACGGTACAGCTTCCGCGCACGCAATTTGGCCACCGTGTTTTGCTTGTCAGTCCGGTTTGGCGCCTTCCTTACCTTAAAAACACGGAGCCAGCCCGCTTCATGGTCTGCTGGACGAACCACTTTGACAAATTTACCTTTTTGGCCACGTCTCGGGTGGAAAGGTTCGGGTTATTCTTAAAGTACTGCCTTATCTTCCGCGCCTTCTCTAAGCCTTTTGCCGATCCATCTGTGCGACTGATCAGCATTATCGATCACCGCGCTCAAGATTTGCTGGCGTAGCTCTTCTTGTTTGGAATGCATCTTGAAAACTACTCGACGCGATAAAATAACACTCTAAACTAGTATTACCCAAAATTTCATTAATTTTTACCCACGCGATAAAAAGTTACACCCAAACCAAAGACTCGCATTTTCTTCCGAGTCCAATCTTTAGAGTGACTACGATGGGAGATGAACCAGCCCAGGGCTGAAAATCTCGATAATAAAGGAATAAAAAATTGGGGATGGCGGTGAAATTTGTTAGGCAATGGTCGGGTCTGGTTCTGGATTTTCTCTTCACTGAATTTAATACCTAGATATGCAATGGTTAATGATATGATCCAATCAACTTCTTGAAACTACCTTAATGTTTGCTTTCAGTTTGAACTCTGTTCGTTGGTACGACCGTAGACTATCAAGATCGCCAGGCTAATGACCGTTGACCACTCCACGCATTGGCCCTTATTTCGCCACCATGGCGATCCATTCATCACTGAGACGGAGACATCTGGTGTTGAATTGCTTAACTCGGGTAGTTCTACTACTGGCTGCTTGGGAATATTTTATCGTTTACATGAACACGAAAACACTTTCTTTGTTTTTTTTTTCGACACGAATTACGAAAACTAAACGCAAATTATCTTAGTAATCTTGAACGCAACACTTATACTTGTTACAACATTAATGCTTTGTAAGCAGTTGCGATACCTATGTGTACTTTGTGTCTATCGTACGATTGTTTTTTTAAGCTGTTTCATCAGCAGACATTCGTGTAATCTGGGTTTGCTAATCAGCCTTATTCTACGTGGCGAGTGAGAGGAGAGAAAAGCCATCTACAGTGACGAGACTCTCGATTTGATTTATCCAGAAGAGTTACGTCACTTCACCTAGCGACAAACGTAACTTCGACTCTCAGAATAACCCTCAATGTTTCAGAAAATGTAAAAATGTATGTTTACCACCCAACATCCCACTGCGAAGTCATCATAAAGGAGCGGTAGCTATAAATTGAGTTGGAGGTATTTTCTGTTTTCACAAAAGGTGTAAAAGTGAACAATGAAGCCGATGGGGACCATTTGAAGAATTAACTGCTTCCGTGGATTCGTGTAACCTTCTAAGAACACGAAAATCTCTAAACCTCTAAGCGGACTCAAACCTGGCTGAAGGAGTCCAGATTTAAACCCTTTGATTATTCAATATGAGTGAATCGACAACATGTTGAAGATTCCGTGGAACCTCTCAACCAAGCGTTGATTCTTTGGAAGCTACCATCACCAAAGCGTGGGCTTCAATATCAGAGGACTATGTTATGAAGGTTCTTTCTTTCTTAGCGTTCAAGCTTATTGCTTGCTCTCAACTTAGTGTTCTAAATGCACTTCCACAGTTATTAATCGAGACCTTTTGATAGTAAGTACCATTTTTGCATTAGTATGACTGAGTGGCAAGTTCCATCATACCCTATGCCAAGGAGTCGAGAAATTTTCCCTAACGAAAAATTCCTAGACCAGACCTGGTATCGAACCCAGCCACCTCCAGCATGGTGTTGCTTTGTAGCCGCGTCTTTACCGACTAAGCTAAGGGAGGCCCTGATGTTATGAAGATGTGCTTCTCGATTTCGCAATCGCATGAAAAAATAGAGCTGAGCCTTGATAGAGAATGTTCGCCTTTTTTATGGAACACACTGTAGACTGACTAGACGACATGACTTAGAATTATGAAATAGCGGTTTTCCTTCGAACTAAAGCAAAAACCTTAACGTTTTCCGTAACTAACTGTTTATTTCAAAATCGTTGACTTTAAATTAACGGAGAAAACACACCTTACTGGCAGAAGTGGAGGGTATCACTGATGACGCGAGCATAGTTGTTGAAGCGTTCGACTCCACGGTCGACGCAAGTCACGATGCGTGGCAACAAGTCGGTCTTCAAATCGAGGACACGCTGGAGGGTACGCTCCAATTGGGGCTGAGTGTTCTGCTGGAAATAGTCGTACTTTTCGTTGATCTGAGCACCCACAATGGTCGAGATGGACTCGGTGTAGTCAATGGCATTCCAGTCGATGAAACCACGGACGACAATGTTTTGCAATTCGGTCGATTGAACCTGAGCATCTTCGATGGCACCGTGGACGGCAGCAGTGGCTCCGGTGATGTCAAGGTTGGCCTGTTGTGCACAACGCTGCAGAGCTTGTCCAACCCATTCGATTTCAAGCTCCCAGTTGGCGGTAGCCACATCGAGACAGATCTGCTTGGCATCCGAGCTGCCGACCATTTCTTCAGTGTCTAGCTTGATCTTTTCGACTTCTTCAAAGCGGAGTTCATGCGGGCAATCAGATCACGGTTAACGTCGATCAGCTCTTCGCTCATGGTGAAACGCATGTTGTCGAAAGTGCCCTCCATCATCTGATGGACAGTTTCGGCCTGAGCCTGAATCTCCAGCAGATAATCAACGAACTCATCCTGGCTTTGAGCCAACGACTAGCCAAAGACATAGAAATGCAATGAATTAGTAAATATACGTAGTTAGATCTTCGCTAACAGGATTATCCTTCACTTACCTGTCCGGCAAGGGCCAGCAGCAAACACACCAAGAACTTCTGCATTGTAAGTTTAATTAAGCAAATTTTGCTAGCTAATTTTCAATCCGCTTCCAAGGAAGGTTTCGACAAGACTGACCTCAAATGGTCGGCAATTTGAAATTAAAGTTTTGTCCACCCTCAACCGAGTCGATCTGCTTTTAACACAACCAAACGTATCGCTTCTCTCCTGATATACCGACATGGCGGATGGCGTGTAGATGGATTTATATCTGATAGGCCACAAAATCGCAGCTGTCGTTAGCTGATTATCAGATTCGGAACCATTCCAGACAAGGCTGCCTTGCATGTTGTGAACAGTAGATGTCGTAACAGTCCAAGAGCAAATTAATCTAATCTTCTCCGACCACTAACTTATGACCCTGTAATTCTGGCAATCTAGCGTCGAAAGCCACAAACGATATTGTGTCCGAATTTCCGATAAGATTATATGACTTGATTGGGGAACAGTAATATTAGCTGGTAATTGGTCAATTCGGAAATTTGACCACCGCCAGCTATTGGAACTAATTCCGCATGTGCCATGTCATGATGAGGAATTTTATCAATAGTGAGTTGAGATGATTAGAGTAAGAATCGGTGACGCTTGCAAACAACAGTGTTAGTTTTTATACATTCGGCAATTCCCAGGATACTTTGGCCGGGATCAGGGATGTTATTTTTACATTTCGGATGGATAAACCTAGAGCAGTTTTTCAATAAGGGGCTATTCATAAACCATAATTACAAAAGTCTTGAATTATAAAAAAAATGTATGGATAAAAGTCTACAAGGGGGCAGGAGGAGGTCTGAGGTAACCAAAAATGAGTCTACGGGGTTTATGAACAGGTCTTAAGGCGCAAATAACAATGAGAGGCGCTCTTTGTTTACTTTTTCTTTCGTTTATAACTAAATTGCCTTAACGTTTTCCGTTGTACTACTTGCATTATATGCTAGCCTGCACTATTCTCTTTTGATCTTTTCGATTAAAACGAAAGAGAGAAGAGCATATATCTTGTTACTCAGATTGGTTGTGTTTAGCCTGAAGACTTGCCCACAATGGATACGTTTGCGTTCCGTTGACGTAAATTTGGCAGAAAACCCAATTATGAGAACCCAGTTAGCAACGCCTAGTACGATTGTGGTACGATGATTGAAGCAGAGAAGTACCCTGCTTTGATTTACCCCATTTCTTCAGTTTGTTTCTGATAATTGCCAAACAGTTTTCGATGGGACGAAAATTTGGACAATTCAAGCGGAACAAGACACTCATCGTCGACTTTGTCGTTTTCAACACACAGTGCGGAAATATAAAGTTAAATTAAGGATTCAATACGTCAAAGACATCAGCAAATCGTTTAATAGACAATCTATTACCGAAAGAGGAAGTCGACGAAGAGAATCTCTCATTGTTACTTAGGACCTAATGATTGTTCAGCTTGTATCTGGTAGGTTGAGTATTTTTTTTCAATAACATCAATATCATTCTGCTTATGCCATTCCATGACATTACAACTGTAATAACAGCTGGCTAAGTAAATGGCAAAATTTGCTTCTGAATTCACTCCTCCTTGTAAACATGCCCATACATTTTTTTTGTTGGGGCGTAGAACCACAGCGTCCACTGAGTTGAACTTTTGTGGTATGCCCATACATAGTCGCCCCAGTGATGAAACCTGCTGAATTTCGAACTCGTGACTTTGGCGTCAGAGGTATGTATATTAACCACTACGCCGGGAAAAAAAGTGTATGAAACCAATTTGTATTGAAGCTTGTGAGGAGAAGAATGAGCAGAAACATGAGAAGAGGATAAGAAGAGGAAGTAACAGAAAATGTCGTAAATGAAGATTACGAAGAAAATGAAGAGAATATATAAACGGAAGTTTATGAATAAAACAGTAAATTCAAGAAATACGCAATGAAAGTGGGAAGAATAAAATTGAATACGATGGAACTGAAAACGTCGGAGAAACGAAAGTATAAATACCACGAAGAAGAGAAGAAATGAACCGTTTTCATGGAAGTTTCACGCGTTAAACCTTCGATGAACCGACGTCAATAACCGCGCTTTGTGGCTTTGATCAAGCTCTTGAACGTTTTCTCCAGGCCCATGAACCGCTCGTGATATTTGACCGAACCGTGTTTACGAAATAGTTTATACGCAGAGGACTTCTCGTTATTCGCGTCGGAACATTGTTTATCCCATCACACTGTGTGAGGATACACCGGGAACATGCTTCGTTTGTACTTGAAGAGCGCAATCGATGATAAGACGCGACAGAAAAGATTACTCTTCCAGCGGAAGGAGATTCTCAACCAAATCAAGTCCTTCAAGGATCGCGTTCGCGTACTTCTTCCATTCGATGTTTTTCGGAAGATCGTAGGTGATGTTAATTGGACTTTGCGTCGATGAACCGTTGGAAATCGAGATTTTGATGGATAAATGAGCACTACCGTAGGGGTCCTAGATTACTTCCCACGAGCAATCCAACGATAGTGTGTTCGAACAAAGTGACAAATCCAGTCTGCTCTCTTTAGGTGGAGGTTTGGCTACGCGTGTCACTTCTCCAGTGTCAATGATGGTCATATTTAAATTGTCGCAAAGGTCGTAAATAAAATTTGGTCGGAAGATCATTTAAGATTACTTTTGTATGGGTCCATTCACATTGCTCAATTCCAGGCAATAAAAAGGCGGACTCTCTAACAAAGGTGGCCTCACTTGAAGGCGAGATTTTCGAAAGAAGAATTTCACATGATGAATTTTTCCCATTAGTACGTCAGAATTCTCTTCAAAGTTGGCAAAATGATTAGACAAGTAATTCTCTTGAGCGGTGGTTACATTCTGGAAAAGGTCTGGATGAAAGTCGCGGTTTCATTCGTGTGTTGTCAAGACTCATGTCCAACCACTACTCGCTAAACGCACATCTCTACAGAATTAACCTCGTCGATAGCAATGTATGTAGATGCGGTTCCGGTTATGATGACATCGCTCACACAGTTTGGCATTGCCCGGATAATGATGCCTCCAGAGCACCACTCTATTCCCTGCCATTTTGTCCCAGTTATATTATCCTTTTGTTTCCGTGCTACTTGTACCTGCCCAGCAAGCTGTAATCAACCACCTGCGGCGTTGTTCCGGAAAGAGACTACAGGAACCGAGGATTTGGAACATGTCGCAACGATGAGCAGCAAACAATATCATAAATAAGTTACCTGCCTAGCCCCTTCAAAACGATAATATGACCCATTAACCTCGAGCTAGCCATGAGTAATTGGCAGCCCACTACACAGAAAAAAAAATTAATTTTAACAAGCGCGTAAAATTTCGATTCGTTTAATTCCAAGCCAAAGGAGGCGTAAACAATGTTTGCATACAACAATGTTTGCAATCTTTCATACAAGAGCCTAGATTCAGGCGTTATCTGGCTTAAATTTACATGAAATATCCTATAATGTTCTGCCAAATCTAGCATTCCCTTTATGTGCATTAGATAACGCAGAAAATTCAATGTTTCTTTTTATTTGTGTATACCAAAATCGAAAAATAAAACATTGTTAATTACCGTGAAGTACCCTAATTCTGCACAGCGCCTAGTTATGCGCATTTTGCCAAAATTTCGCAGTTAATTGCAAGATTGTCAAACTTTATATTATATCTCATAAACAAGAGGGCAATATCTATTCACATGTAGAACTAAATTCAAAGAATATTCAACTTAACATTAGTTTGAATAACTAGAAATTAGAAGAAAAATTAGTATCTTCCATTTTAATTCCTAACTACCTTTGCTTTATCTTCGACAGATACGCGTATTTCGTTTCGAGACACTGAAGAAATCTACACATTGTAGACGAAATACGCGTATCTGTCGAAGATAAGCAAAGGTAGTTGGAATTAAATGGAAGATACTAATTTTTCTTCTAATTTCTAGTTACAGGTATTCCACTAAACAGCTCAAACCCTCTAGGATTCATTAGTTTGGAATGTTCGAAAATGCGCAAAATTTGGGCATTAGGTGCGCAGAATATGGGTACTTTACGGTACAATATTGAATATCGGCTCCGCAAAGTGTTACACACGCCTGCGCCTTACATATAAATGGAATGAATTAAAAAAAAGATGGAAATTATACTTGAGCGGTGGTCGTCGTATAGCTCCCTTCATCTTATACCGTGGGAATTGAAATCCCCTAAAATCAGCCGAGGCTCAGGTATTACCGAGCAGATATCCGAGAGAGCTCGTCGAGAGACGGCCGTTCTCGGAGGGATGATTTCGCCTCAAATATTCACCTGGCATGCGACAATTTCGATTCCTGGCAATACTCGCTGATTGACGTTTACGTTTCATGTTGTAGTTAGTATTACACAAACAGGTGTGATTCAGTAAATGTGGGCTCTTTTTGAAGTGACTAGCGGCGATTTGGTCATGAATTGTATCCAAAGAAAGTCCTCTAACTATGTACGTCACGCTTGTTTTTTCATTCATCTGTATGCGGGCCGCAATTGCTTCAACACGGAAGACAAAATGCTTGTAGCGTTTATCCTTTGATTTAATGAGGTTAGATAACGCCAAATAAGCATCAGATTCGTTTTCATGGTCCGAAAACGCCACTCGAAGCCTCTGCTGAACTGTCTCCAGTCTGCGATTCCCGATTGCGTGCTTCGGTACCACTGTCTGGCTGCTCCTTCCAAGCAGCATAAAGCGTACAGCATTGTCGTTTGATCAGTCCAGGGGTACAATGCTTTGAAATGGTTTACATTTGAGCACGATGTTTTGACATCTTTTCTACTTTCAAGGGTAGGAATCAGTTTGTTGACTTCATCCGGATGCAAAAGCCTTTCTCGATTCTCCTGATAATTTGGTTGCATTGCAACGTCTGACACTATCAACAATCGTCGCATCAGCATCACCAGTTGCCGCTCACCCGACTGCTCAAAACTTGCGCCACATCCGCCGCCATGTTGTCCATCTTGATTCGCGTTTGGTTGCATTCGTCGGCCAACATTTCAACAGAAGCACCTGCGGATACGAATCCCACTTCTGAAAATCTATGGTCCACAAATCGAGACGTTTCTCAATTTTATCTTAGGCCAGCGCAGTAAAAAATGACTGAACACGAGCATACAGAATGTCGTTTATTCACTGTTTTTGAAAGAAATCATCAAAGTTCTACACTCTACACATTCGAAAGGAAATAACATATTTAAGGGATGTTCACCAATTATATACAATCGAGATAGTTAGTCTATGCCATGTAGTCATAGAGATTGGAATTTTGGTCTACAGAAAAGAGAAGCGGATAAATAGAAGCAGTAGAAGATAAAAAGAAGCAGAGAAACGAATATGTGTTATTTTTATCCAGTTAGTATCAAATAAAATTTTGCTTTACTTGTTTCCATCGACAAATGGAACTGATGTACCTCCCTCTCCGTTTTCTCGTAATTGCGCGTCCAGCTCGCGAATCATCGCTTGCGCTTGCTCATCTATTAGTGGTGGCAAGCCAGAAGAAAGCGCTGCAAAGTTTTGCAAGCTTTCCTGCCTGACCTATTGCTGTGGCAATTGATTGTAAAACTCGACACGTGATGATATCTACGCCCGAAATCATGACGACACCGGACCATCGGACCCTAACGTCCGACTATTAGCGACCAACCAATTTGCCGCGCTCGCTGTACAGGAGGTTCCAAAGCGGGTCCCGCGCTCTTCACCACGTCAGCGGACATTGCTGTACTCAGGACCGAACTTGCAGCCATCCAAGTTCATCCGCTGTGCATAAAGATCATGTGCTCAACGGAAGCTGACTACCGTGCTGTTGGCGCTTCCCTAGTCGGCAAGCAACACAAGTTCTACACTCACGACGGATCTAGAAGCAAGTCGCAGAAAGTTATTCTATCTTTCTGCAATCTATCTGGTCCACTTTGGGAAAGGTTCCGCCTCAATGGCGGAGCTAATGAACACATTATCGACGAATGGGACCGGTATCGCCGAAGCAGCACGACGTGACGCAATTGCGTTCGGCCACGGAACCCGAAACTACTACACGAACCATGAAGTGTGCCGGAGCGCACACCACCAAGAATAGTGCCCTGATAGACGAAGGTGACCCGCCGAAGTGCACAGTTAGCGCACTTTGGTACGGGTTAATCACGAGGGCAGCAATCGAGCCTACCCCAAACGAGTGGAGTTTTTGGCGATCCACAAGCAGGCGTCCACAAAGTCCCGGCTTGGTCGTCGCCGTCCGCCACCTCCGATGAACGAAGAGCACTTCCCGATGCTCCGGTACCAAGTACCAAAGCGGCCATCGGTCTATTCAAACCACCGCCATATCAACCATCCGTCAGCTTCCGTACAGCAACGATTCGAGGAAGCCACCACACCCCCCTCAAGGCTGATGCAATCCGGGTTGCAGTATCGCCACACAACCACCAGCCTGAGGACAGCTCTACGACTCGGAGCAAATAATGGAGTTCGTTCATGAGCCGTACCGCCAGCTAATAGTCGCCACTTCCATGACGAACGCGTTCCTATTCAAGTGTGGACCTTAATCGCACATCAGCATTCTTAATTGGACTGCTTGTTCCATCCGGAACAAAGTGATTGACCTCGGTGACTTTCTTTAGCAGGAAGAACACCGCCATCGTTACGGGTCACACATCAAGCCTGAACTTAGCGTCTCCATCTTTAAACCTGTCCACGTTTAATTTCGGGCAAGTTTCTTTCAGAATAGATTTTGAATTATTTCACGGATCGCTGAAACGTTTCAGTTATATGACAGCTGAAACTATCTACTTTATTTCGTGGTACAACATGTTTACATTCTTGTTACATTCAGTAAAATGGCGTCGAATCAAGTGGAAAGGTGCAAGTGCATTTTGTACGAGCGGCAACAAAATCCGAATTTATCGGTACAAGGTCTTACGAAGCAACTAAAACTACCGAAAAGTACCGTGTTTTGTGTTTGCAAATCATTTGACCAGCGATCGGAAGGTTGGACGTGGAACAAATCGAAAAGTATGCTCCCGACACGTAAATGGTAACCATTATTGAGAAAAGTCCCAATGTTTCTGTGCGATATGCGGCTTGGGAAGTCAAAATCATACGTACAAAAAGTTAAGCAAAGGCAAGGAATGAAGGCGTACAAAGTGAAAAAGGTGCCCAACCGTGATGACAAGCAAAATTTCACCGCAAAAAGTCGTACTAAGGAGCTTTACACCAATTTTTTGCAAACATTTCTTTGTATCTTAATGGACGATGAAACCTACGTACTCGAAGACTTTGAACAGCTTCCGAGTCTGGCTTTTCATACAGCAATGCAAAGGAACGCCGTTGCCGGGCATTTCCGGGCAAGGAAGGTGTCCAAATTTCCGAAGAACTATTAGATTTATATGTAGTTGTGGTCGAAAATCTAAAAGTTTCGTCTATACCGGCACTATCAATAAGGATGTGAACGAGAAAAAATGTCTGCAAAAGCTGTTGCTATCGTTTGGAAGCCACGAGTTTCCAGCTCTGTTTTGGCCTCTTGTCACTTTGCGAAATCCGTCCTGGAATGGTACACCCAGTAAACCAAACCAAGAAGAAAGAAAATGGTACCGATTATTTCAAGAGCAGATGGAGAATCGTCACGGTGGGTGTATATGAGGATACATGACGGAACATGATGACGGAGGTACGGCAGAAAGTTCGAAAATTTTACAGAAAGAAGGATTAACATCTTAATCAACTGTTTCTTATGTAGAGTTATTATTGTGAAATAAACAATCGGTTTTGTTGAATTATGTGTATTTTTTTTTGCTGCCATTATTTTGGTGTCTGAAATTTAACGTGGGCAGGCTTTAGGCAATGTGATGGCGTTTGCCTTCCGCAACAACATCAACTGCCACCTGCTTCCGAGCGTCCGGCTACAGTTTATCGATGCCATCGGAGTGGAAGTCGAATCTGCCATCAGAGAGAAATCTTCCAACCCGAAAAATACAATGGCCGAGGCGCGAATAGTTCATTACCCCAGTAGCACTCTTGTTGCAAATCAGTTGAAGCTACTTAAATACAACTCAATTAAGTTACAATCAAGTTACTGCAACCAATAAGATCAGTTATGTGTTGCTTGGGTATGCATGAGTTGAATGTAGTGATAACAGTCACAAGTTTAACCACAGCGGGATTTCTCATATTTTCCAGCACAATTTTAAACCAACAAAACATTATGTAACTTTCTCCTGGTTTATTTTACATACTAGTGGTTTTTTATAATATTTTTTTTTCTCTATGTTTCCTTCCATTCCAATATAATTGATGTACTTGAATAATACTATAAACTGCTGCTTGTGTTCGATAATTATAACCAACCAACGTCGTTTCTCATAACCCACTCCAGTTTTCATTGTCTCTTGAAGTGCGGATTGGGAATGAGGGATTCAATTTTTCGCAAGTAAACACCTACCGTTGTTTAATGTATATGTTGTTTTTTTTTTTCATTTCATCCCTTTCCAAATTTGTTAGACTTGAACGTGTGTGTAATTGGTAAGTTTACGTGTATATATTTAAATCATTATGTGGTGAAGAAATAGTTATCGGTTTCTCTCAAGCACATCCTTTAAAAGGAGTTGGTCAGACAGTCTCCCAGTGTTCAATATAGATTCCTTGTTTCACTTGTTGCACACCATGCGTAGATGTAAGTATACAGGAATTTATCTCTTATTTACGTTCTAATATGTTCCGGTTGCGATTGCGATTCAACCGAAATGTAACGGGTGTGTGGGTACAATTTTTTTGCAGTGTGATACTCTGTTGTGTTTAAAACCCTTACGAAAGGAATTCTTTTTTTTTTTTGTTGATATTCGAAGACGATTATTTTTTAAGTATATGAATAATGTAAAAAAAAAACAATTCAACATTATCTGTTTATATTTTTTTCTCTTAAATTTTGAGTTACTTTCAGTTGAAGGTGTCTACGAGTTATGGTTTCTATACACATCGTAAATTAGTTTTTGAATGAACTGTCACATGCAAATGTCTTACAGTACGTTTTGATAATAAATATTGGGAGAAATTTCGACACGTGATGGTTCTTGCATTGACACAGGCGGTGTGTAGTAAATCGTTCTCTGTTCCATTTGCATGCTGGTAGAATCCAAACTTATTAGGCTTTTTTTAGTTATTTCACATACGTTTTGCAATGGCGCCGAATTGAGCGAATCCACAATGTTATAACGTAGGCCTCTCACATTGCTAGGCTACACGTTTCATTGGAAAAGCTAACACTACACAGTTGCGAATTCATAATAGGCTCTCTATGTACATGCTTTTCTGTTATTATGTGAAATAATGTTGGCATGATAAATTTGGCGCCCAACTGTTGGCAGCACTTGTTTCATATTGTTTATTTTCGTCTTCCGCACAAAGTGCCTAGCCTTGAAGACGTTTCCGTATAAGGATTTTTAGCTAACTATTGAAAGATTTGTCTTGTTACGAAGGGATTCACCCGCCTACATAGGAGGAAACATGTATTACTGTTGTCTATGTTGTTGTTTTCTTTTGTTTATGCATAAAATGCCATTGTTTTATCATTTTTATTCTCAGTGTAATGGTAAAATATACATTTTTTCATGAAAAATCTATTATCTCTCTTGTTTAGCGTTCCTTGCATCTTTCCTTGTATCTACGAAGTAATGAAAATTTCTCATATTCACTCACAAACTCACCCTTTTCGCGTACATCCAGAAGGTATGTGTTTTGTTCTCGCCCTTAGTCTATATAATGTTATGTATAATATAAGTTTATCGATCAATGAATAAAGCGCCGTATTTTGAAATCTCTTTTGAAGGTCGTTTACAACAAAAAAAGAAGGTGTGAGAGAAAGGAAACAAATCTTATACGGCTCTTCGTTCGAGTGTCGATCCGGAAATCAAGGGATTCGAGGGAAGCCTTACGGATTGGAAAATACGGGAAAATGTAAACATATACATCAGAAGTCGAATATGTACAACATAAAATACAACGAGCGCGCTCTAAAAAGGATATTTGGTGTATGAGGAGCACTTCTTGCAAATATACTCACACATTTTGACCATAGGGTGATTTGACTGTAGTGGTGTGGTTGGGGGTATTTTCCCTCGAGCCACCGTCTTCTGGTGAGGTGGCTAAGTTTTGCGGGACCAGGAAGTAGGATAGGGATCGAAGGGTAGAAGTCACGGCGGCCAGTACGGTCGAGCAACAGCTGGCGTTAACGGAGGTGGAATTGAACGGATCCCGGTTCGATTCCAAGCTGCCGGGACTCAAGGGTTCTAGATGATGGTGATGGTTGATTTGGTGGTCATGATCGTGGTAGTGGTAAAAGGCAGTTGTGATGTACAAAGGGTCGTCTCAGGTTTTATATTGTCTACTATCACTCCTATAATGAGAACAAGAACAATTCGAAACGATAAAGGTAACAACGGCTGCTAATTGAAATTTTCAACTCCCGACAAGTTCAAACCAAAATACCACACCGACACCAATTGAACGGAAAAATAAATGAAGCAAAGCACAAACTAAAAAAGAACGTACAAGCATGCAAGCATGCGTCTACCAAAAGGAAAACCATCTTGAACTTCAGTCAGCCATTCGGCATTAGCACCGTCTATTTCGGTTAATCTTATCATAGAGCGTTTATGGCACTATTTTTACTCACATTATAACGTACGAGGCTGCGATAGGACCCATCTAATCGAATCCAGCGCTACTCCTGATAGAGAACACGAGCCCTATCACGACCAGATTCGAAAGGTAAAAATAAGTTCAAGTGCACGATAATGGCGGTTGGGCAATTTTAGATACGTGCGTAAATCGAACACTTGAGCGCGAATGGTGGAAAACCGTTGCAAAATAATTCGATTAGATGCGAGATATTGAGCTGATTCTGTCGTTTATGTGATTCTGAGTCAATGGGCAATAATCATTTAGCGGAATTGCATAACCGAGCAGCTGTGAAGGGAGTAGTGCTTGTTCAGCTTACGTTACGAGGTGATCTATTATTTTTCATCGATTTCCATGAGACAAGTTCGAATAAATAGTCATCCCTAGTTAGGATCTATTAGGGCAATTAAATTATGGATGTTGAAGGTTTTGTCAGCTTTACAACTAGGGGCCTCTTTAGGGAACGATGTATAGAACGGTATGTTGATCTGTACTGCCGTGAAACGCATATCACTCCCATAGGAAAGCAAGCAAAAATTGAACTGACATACGTTTCACAGCAGTGTACTTTTACCAGATAATCGACTCATTGCCAACGTCAAACGTACCGTGATGCTCCCTAATTATAATCAGTGACATTTCTGTTCACTTGAAACAATACATTCAATTTCATCCCAATTGATAGAATTCTGTAGTTGTCTTCTAGTAATTCTATGTGGTCTTGAGAGCTTGTATGCATTTAAAGAACTTGTCCTGGCATATTTAAATGGCAGCTACCGTGACATGCCCTATTACCGTGATGTCAGTGACGTTGAAACCCATTAAAAAAATCAGAACAATTTGTATTTCTTCGATCGTCTTTCGATTATCTATGGTATACATTATGAAGCAAAAATAGGATTTACGTTGCTTTGTAAAACTAAACATAAAAATGTATAAATAGTTCAATACATGAACAAGCATGGATTATAAATATTCGAGGTTAGCTTTGGATTTCTCATCGGTCCCACCCAACGACTTTCTTCTCTGTTACGATGGTTCTGGTTGATGGCGTTTTCAAAAACCGGCCACTTCCTGGAACCCCATTTTTTAAAGGGTTCTTGAATTTCATCTGTCTCAGGTACTGAGCTACATTAGCTCGAAGGTGTTGCTTTGGCCATGTCAACAATTCATTTGACAATACGATTCTCACCATCAAGAATACGAACTGTTGGAGCTCTTAGTGAACTTGTGTATCGGTTCTTGATTTGTTCGCGGATTGTGCTTTCCGGTACATTAAACATCCAAGAGGCAGCACGAATGGTGGCTCCACATCTTACAAGGTCTAAACGTTGTGCAATCAATTCACAGTGTACTGAATCCGATTTTATAGAGCCATTCTGGAATAGAAATTCATATACGCAATAAAGAAATCATAAATTTGGCGAGCCCTTAAACCGTGGTTAAGATTTTGATAATAAAACTGCACGAATACTTAAATAATTGAGTTGAGCAACACAATCGATTCCGATTTAACTTTCATTTTACAGAATTTTCACTGAAAAAAACAAACCAAGCTTTTTTTCACATCCATAGCAACGCACCTAAGCCTGAGCAAAAAAATGGCAGTTCATGACAAGATTTTTTTTTAATGTGTACGCGTGTGACTAGACCTCAAAATAGCCTTACCCGAGCAAAGATTATACCAAATTAAAAACAAAGTCTAATACCAGGTTATCATTTTTTGTCCACTAAATGTTATCATTGAGGCTGAATAAACAGCCAAAATAACAGAATGAATAACAAAAAAATACTCGTTGAATATCATAATAATAACTTACTTTGTTATCACTGCGAACAACTTGATAACAAATCGTGTATTGTAAGCAAAATTATTGAAGTAGTTTCAAATTATGTTATCATTTTGAAATAAAATTCTCATGCTAATATCTGAAAAAAATATTTGGATTAAAAGCAAAATTACTTGCTCAAATATGCTGGAAATATTTATAGTTTTACATTTCAACTTATAACGTTCATAAAAAAAAGTGTGTTCAAAATGATAACTTATGATAACAAAATTTGCCAATGGTAATAACCAGACCGAAATTTTCGCCTACTTGAGAAGAGAAACGTCCTTTTTCACCCGCTTGGAGTATAGATGAGAATATGAGAAGCGAGAGACTATTATACGCTCACAGCAGTTTTCGCGAGAAATGCAACGGCGATTTATAATTTTCGGAGAGCATGAGTAGCTGATAAATCGTTTCTTTTTCAGTGAATCCTAGATGGCGATCCTAATTATTTTTCGCTTACTTTTTGACACCTTAAAATGCACTAGTCTTCATGCTTGTTTTATTCTGACATTATAATTCTATAATGATGGTCCATGGCCGTACCAGTGTGCACCGACTTGGCCTTATTTTCGTTTTTTGCTACTCGTATACGATCTAAGCATGTTTTCAGTGAAAAATGTGACATGACAAAATATTTTTGTTGAATTTTGGAGAGAAATATTTTCGCATATGCAAGAGAGAAGATAATGAATTATCGACGAATAAGTAGAGATGAACATGTGAACGGTTCGCTACTCATCGACAACCTGCTTGAGAGAGAGAGCATGGTTTTCACCCAGCTGAGTGAGAATTTCGATCTCTGGTAATAACAAAATTTGTTATGCGATAACAGCGGGAAATCAAAACGATAACTGGGATAACAGAACTTGTTACTGAAATGATATCAGCTTGTTATTTTCCTTTACTATGGTAGTGAAGTTGGGTAAATGCACTAACATTTGCGGTCATTATTGGTAAAATAATCAATCAAGATCTCAAAAAAATCCTTATTTTATGTTGTAAGCACGGTGTTAGGCGCAGTGCGGAATTAGGGCAGGTCACGGTATTATAAGAAATAAAAATGACTTCTTAATCCACTCATCAGGTTTCAAATCCAATATTGTGATGAGTGAACAGATAATCGCTCAGGTAAACAAGGTACCCCATAGAATCGGTTAAACAATATCACAGCAATATTGTCCATACAATCCATTGTGGTTCGATGGTTTATTTTTTTCAGCCCCAATTTTCCCCAAGAAGATGGGCTCTGTATATTGAAGATCTCTGAATGAATGTAGAAACCAGGCGAAATAGCAATTATCATCAGAGGAATCCATAAAATTCGTCACACGTCAAAGGGGGAAGGAGTTCAGAATGCCTTGAGGCTTTGTGACGAAGAGGGAAAGGAATAGTACTGAAGCTGCTTGGATTTAACTAATTCTCACTTATAGCACTTAGCACAAGCGTAGTGGCTCAAACTCAAGCTCAATTTTGCACGAGTTATGGAAGCTTAGATTTATTTGATGCATTTGTTCAAAGCAAGATATTTGGTTACAATAAATCCATTCCGACATATTCATAAATCTACCTCTCTTAAAATTTCGGCCATGGTGAAGTGAAAATGTTGAACATGATATATTTTTACCTATTCTATGAGTATCTGTTATCTATAAATTATTTATTAATTATCAACAATGGAAACAACTCATTGATGTGGAAAACTAATCAATTTTGAAAAAAAAAATCTGGAACAGCTCGTTCGTATAGATACTGTATATAGACCGGACAACAATTGTCATATGTAGCCAAACGGACTGTCAACTTTTGATACAGTTTAAAGGAGCAAGTATTGTGATCAAGTATTGTTTTGACAAAAGCCAATTATGAACAAATAAGGGATTTTCTGCTTCCATAATTAGTATTGGAGAAAACAAATTATAGTATTTTATATTTACACTGCACAGCCTATGGCTTCCTAGAATTCTGAAAATAAGCCGAAAGGCCGCAGAATGCAAGACATTTCTGCCTTATATTATCTTTCTTTGGAAACCGGAAGAAACCCACAAAATTCACTTCACATCGCGAGTTATTGCCACAATTTCGCTACAAACAATTCATTATTTACACGGCACTTATCACTTTCCTTTTTATGAATATCTTCAAACGGAATCAAAACAAACTACCAACATCGAAACCGAATTTTTTTTTTTAGCCTATTGCGCTGTTTACTTCAAGTTTGTACAAATACAAGTGGTGCCAGATCAATTGCTCAAATTTATGACATTTTTCAGGGTTGGCAGATTGTATGATTTTTCGTTTTCCGGTCTTTATACAGTGTCTATACTCGTTCGTGATATAAAAAAGTAACACATTCAATGAGTAACGAATGTAGTAAATTTGACTAAAATTTCATGGTAACACATCGGTCAATTAGTCAAAGGCCTAACTACCAGATGGCCTCTGCATTTCGGGATGCGCATGGGATTTTATCCATTGACTACTTGGAACATGAGAAAACAATCAACAGCGATTATTATATCGGTTTGTTGGATCGTTTGAAGACCGAAATCGCCCAGAAAAGGCCTCATTTGAAGAAGAAAAATGTGCTCTTTCACCAAGACAATGCACTGGGTAACAAGTAAAAACAGCCGCAAAAATAGTCGAATTGGATTTTGAATTGCTACCGCACACACCGTATTCTCCAGACCTGCCAACCCCTCGCAGAACTTGAAAAGATGCTCCGTGGAGAGAGATTTGGTTCATATGAGGAAGTGATTGCTGAAACTGAAGGGTCTCGACAAATCATTCTACACCAGTGGTATCGAAAAGCTAGAGAAACGTTGGAATGATTGTATCACTCTAAAAGGAGATTATATTGGTGAATAAAAATGAAATTTGGCAAAAAAATTGTTTTCCTACTTAAAGGTCGGTATCGTGTTCGAAAGAAATTTCTTTTTCTATCCCAAATCCATGTTAAATTCCGTTTACTGAAACGGAAAAGTAAAGAATAGAAAAGAAATTTCTGCAGCAGTATCCACCTGAAAAGAACGAAAAATAAAATTGGAATTTGTAAGGTTTCCACGCAAACTAATGGGAGCTGTCACTTTTGCTTTCGGAAAAATGTTCCGCTCAATTATTCCGTAAGTGAAGGTGACATTTCGTTCCATGCAGATCAATTGTCAAATTTCCGCTTGGTAATATTGAACAAAACTCCGTAAACTCTACTTTTTAGGACGATACTGGCCTTTAGGCCCGGGACTTATTGACCGATGTGTTAGTTTTGAAGATTGACATAGTCGGGTAAAATGGTAGTTATTACTACAAGGTTTTTTCTCTGTGTAGAACCAACGAATGAGTTGGTTGATCTAAATTATTAAAAAGTGGGTTATTTTTCCTTATCAATAGTTTCTCTCAAGTAAGCGTGTCAAGTTTGTTTATGAATGGACAGCGGTGCCAGATATACAGACATGTCTGTATTTGTACAGACTTTTGAAGTGCCGTACAGACCTCATACAGACTACAGACATTATACAGACATTTGTAATTACAAACAGATTTAATACAGATTTTTACTCATACCATTCTAAGTTTAATCATAAAATAAGCTAAACCCGTTTCGAATGCATGCACCTGGTACGTATCTGCCTGGCTAAAATGTACCTGGTTTTTACCATTGGCGTTGACGGCGTTACCTTTACTCAACTCTTTACTCCTGTAGGTAAATCCCATTGAGTTATTTGACGATATCATCTTTTTCTCTCTGATATCCGTGATGTGTTCACAAACCTTTTCAGTCGCGCTTCTTAAGCGTAAAAAAGCACTGCGAATGAACGTTTCATTCGAGTGAATGTAAAAAGTCAATATAAAAAGCATTCCTGCTTATTTCAAACGACTGGATAAACTTTCTACTGGATAACTCGAGCCCCCCGATACGCCATTAGAACCGGAAGAACCCCATCCTTCAAAATCTGAGCTCCAAAAACTCTCTGACAGATAATATGGTTGTTTAGCGGTAAACAATATTTGCTAAAACAATCTCATCATTTTAGCATCGTCAATAGCTAGTATTCAAGACGAATCAGGTGAACAGTCCGAATCTGCTGCTCAGTCGACGAAGAGAAATGTTCAGCTGATGACAACAATTTGAATTCTGACATTGAGTTAGCACCTTAAAGCCCGGTAAAAAATGAAATATTCAATATACCTGTGATTTTTTTTACTGCGCAACGCGCTGTTAAGCAAGAATTTTGCGTTTTATCAAAAGGAAGAACGCATTTATTCACTGAAATTAATTTATCCTGTTTATCCGGTGAAGTTTTACTTTCAGATAATATTTCTGCTATAAATGCTTTGATAATAAAGTCTATCGTATAGCTGAACTCGTACGAAGTAGGGTTCGATTCCATTTTGAGACAGTTCATTCCACTATGCACTTTCCCTTATACATATCTCAGCCTGTTCACTGCTATTGAAATTTAAAAAAAAATAGTGCAGCAAAATTTTGGTTAATGGATAGTATATGAAGCTGTTTTCGTTCTTTATTATTGACACGTAGGTATTACCGAAATTGATTTAGAAAACATGTTTTTATGTTCAATTGGAATATTTTAGAAATGGAAATCATAAATATTACATGTAAACATTTCATTTAAATCCCAGGTCTAAAGCCTTCTCCAAAACTGTCTTGTTATATTCTCATTTTTTTAAAATAAATTCTTTAGATCAAATGGTAAAAAATACAATTGTTAAAAACCGAAAACTAACAAAATTGTGTGTAGATAACAAGTTGCTCTGAGAAATACATAAAAAGCAAGGTGATAAGTTTTTCTAGAGTACAGACAAATACAGACTTTTTATTTTGATAACTATACAGACTTTTGAGAAAATCATCTGGCATCGCTGTGAATGGAAAATGACAGCATATCCGGAAAAGAACAAAATCTTTGTGCCAAACTGATACCGTGACCTTCTGGAATCAAACCAGAAAGGCCAAGCCAAGACTCTGCAGACAAGCAGACAGCATTAGTTCGGTCTCAAATTTCTGAGCTTGAGGCACATGATTTGAATCGGAAAAGGAAACTGCTGCAGTTTTTGGGGTAAAGCTGCTGTAAAGCCTTGTAAAGGTTGCTGATAATACGGTGTCACCTAAAACCCATTAATGTTTCATCACAGCCCAGCACATCTGGTTGTGCTAAGCAACCAGCACCTGCACAAGAAAAGTTTTCCGCCTTAAAGAACGGGAATCAGCTGGCTTAATAACAAGCGAAGACATGGAAAAACTTCGTGTAGTGACAAACAAGAAAACAAAACAGGAAAAGGATTTAAAATACGGAGCAGCAGCAGCAGAAACGATCAAGTAAAGTCGTCGAAGCAGAAGCTGATTAAAACAATCCCAGATTACTCAAGAAAACGGCAAATCGAAAGCGTCAGAAGTGGTAAAACACTGGATGAACTAACGTCAGCTCTACATAAGAAAGGGTTTAATCTCAGCAGATTTTCTCCGATTACTCTCTCGTCAATCCAATACACCAGAATATCGCGCAGCATTGTGAGCACCAAGCTGGACAGTTTTGTACTACTACTATAAGATCTCTCAAGCAGATTGCTTGAATAATAGGACCAAATTAATTTGCTTTCCTAAGTCAAGATAGCAAAGCAAGGGTCCTTGTAGAACTTACAGTACAGCTAATAAACAAGCTAACCATGCTAAGGTACCCCTCCTAGATCACGATTAGGTTGTAGCTCAACGTCATAAGCATATCTCGTCTGTCACAGTTGGTATCGAGATTAAACGTAACGGATTAGGGCAAGCTGCAGCAGTACGGTACTCAGACCCACTTATATTGCCATCCAATCGGGGAAGCACCCATCTTCCACGCGCTATTCTCATGCGATCGACTTCAAGCGGTAGTTTGAATTGGAAGAAATCGATTGAAAATGGATGGTCTTGTCAAGCTTATACTTATTATAACAGTCGACGGTAGCTAGTTGTTCATCATTTTTGGAACATAACCTGGACTTTTTGTCGTTACGAATGCTCCTCGCTTTCAATTGCATGTAAAGGAGAATGGCCCCTCTTAGTAAGGAGCATGCTGGCCTGATCAAGATCATTTTGGATCACACTTGGATTCACTTGGAGAAACATTGGGGCATAGATATATCGAAACTTGGAAACTAACAATGCAACTACGAAACGTGTATGTCAATCAATAAAACAATAAATTTTAAATTTGTGGCATAGATTTTCGTATTTTTTGCCCTCATAATTCACTAGTAATTATTTACAACCAAAATGTCCCAAACAATAATAATCCATTTTTTTTATCTTAGAATTCTCCTTACCGAAATCTTCATACTAAAATGGTTCCGGATATCTTTAAGGTAAACAGGGCTGACATTGGGCTATATATTCAAACGTGTCAACATCTTAAATATCTGGCTGCAAGTTGCAAGCAAAAAAAACTCCGATAGCAAAACCTTCCATCGATGTGGTGCACCAATTTTTTGGTAACCGCCAATAACGACACCAGCAGAAGGCTGGGAAGACGCATTGTGACTGGAAATTCTGTTTACCGTAAACTCTGAAGGACGCTACACTCAAAAAATTCGATACGTTGTTTCCATGTGAAACGCACGAAATTTCGTCCACTGAAGAAGATTTGATTACGTGTTCAGGAGAAAGTTACATTAAATTTCACGTGGAAACAACGTGTCGATTGAGTGTACGATCGAACAGAGTTCGCCGCACTACGATTGAGATCCACGAGACATTGATTTGTCCGGTCCATGAAACATGGGTAATGCTCTCAGATAATGCACCCTTGGTGTCTTTCGGTCGATGCTGCGTACGAAGTCTAGATGAGAGACATAACGTGGAGGCAGTGTATGAACAAGAAATTCCATTAGCTGCTGGAAAAACCTCCCAAAATTCACACCGCAAAAATCGGTCGACATCGATGGGCTACCAGACGGCTTATCTCACTTCCTGCTGAATCGTTCGAGCCAACATCAGCAATAGATTAGATTAGGAAATTTCTCGAGTAATTCATGTTAAGGGCCTAAAAGCCATTTGTAAACAATGACTTTAAATGTCGATTTCTCTTGAATCTTAATTCACTCTGGTGAAATGAAAGCAGCATCTGGTAGAAGAATGTTAGTTCTACCATATGGAGTAGCTGGGTAAAGTAGGATTTTCGTGATTCGTGAGAGATCAACGTTTAAAGTCATTGTTTACAAATGGCTTCTAGGCCCTAATCATGAATTACTCAAGATTTGTTCTTCTTATAGTGGTGACTTTTTGCTTGTTTGAATGTTGCTTACGATCGCCGAAAGGAAGTCGACAGTGGAAAGAGCCTATTTCCGGAATTCCGTTTCGCTTGGTTAAAAAAAATCGAGATAACCAACCACTTAATCTTCGAACATCTTTTTTTTAATTTTTTTTAATAGGGGTATTTTTTTATTTTATTTTTTATTTAGCTGAAAATGCCTTTAAGCTGCTCCATGTATTTTTTCCTATCTTTTATCTCTCTCTCGCAAACTTACCTCGCAATTTCAAATGAATAAATCTCGATTTTTAGTGAAATAACATCAAATCAAACTCTATCAGATTGCTTACAGCAAGTATACAAACTGATGTGATTAAATATTCAATATCTAGTACAGACTAAGTTCTAAATTTTGAAGCCGTCGAGAATGCTTCAGCGTAAGCACTTAATGAATAATTTTGGACGTTTCATCTAGCATGCCCTTCTTGTGTCCTTCTTTTTTCAACTTAGATTCGTCTATGACAGAAAAACCGAAAAAAAAACAACTTAAATCGGGTGACTGAGAGCGCCATACGGTGGTGATTCCAGGAAGTTTTTGATGCACGGTGAAATGGAACAAATTTTACTTTGACCGGATGCCAGGATGTGTTCCATTTTACCCGATATCACCTCATACATGCATAAACTCATATATCATGTGGTCCTGAAGATTGGTGCCAGTAATATTTCTCTTACTTGCACTGTGCTTGTGTAAAAATGTCCGGAGAATCGAATGGAGATGGTTTCGTGAAGGGTTGACCTAAGGAAACCGTCCATTTAAACCGATTCTCCCGTCATACTTGAAAAAACACATAAACCATGCTGTTCTGAAGATTGGTGCCAGTAATATTATTCTCAATTGCACTGTACTTCTGTAAAAATGTCCGGAGAATCGAATGATGATGATCTTGTGAAGGGTTGACTTCAGGAAATGGTCCATTTTATCCGATTTCTCCTCATAATTTGATAAAATCATATACCATGCGGTTTTGATGATCGGCGCCAGGAATATTACTCTCACTTGCACATTACTTATGTAAAAATGTCCGAAACATTTAATGGTAATGCTCTCGTTTGCGTTTGACCTCAGGAAATGGTACACTGTACACTTCACCCGATTTCCCCTCCTGAAGACAATGATACGGCTATCTTTGGCGTGGTCAGATCGAAAGATGTTGCATCTGGAAGCAAACTCCAAGTGCTTATCCAAAAATCGAACCAAAAAATCACTTTTTGCGTGACGTAACACACGCAAAAGTGAAAGGTTTTTGAACGCTAATAAGTCCGGTTTGACTGAACAGAATGACTTCACCTTTTAATAAGCAAAGCTTACAAATGTTTTTGATTAAATTTTCAATGAAGTTCTATTAGTATAAGTAGTTCAACTTTTTACTTAGAAATGACCTACTTTTGCTCCCATACAAATCTGCATATGAGCAGGTTGAAAATATGGTTTTCCCTTTCCGGGTCCTCAAAAACGGGTGACAAATGGTTCAAATTGTCTTATTCTTTTTATTTCGTTAGGTTTCATTCCATGTTCAATACAGCCATAGCCCAGCCCCTTTCAGTTTTGCTTTGTGCTGGTGTCTGGTTTTATAACTGAAGTCCGTTCTTTCTTATGAAATTTGCTTCGTACTGCATTCTCGTGCCTCACTGCTTTGTAGGCAATTCTTTTAACGCCAGTATAAAGAACACGATTCGAACCAAAATGATTTCATTAGGATATTCAAGTTCGATTCAGCTGCACGTACGGGTCTATTTTTTGCTCTCTCGTTATGTTACATTACGAATATTCCGCAACTTTCAGTTCCAGCAAAAAAAAAAGATGTTTGCATATTATCAAAAATAGTACATTTTGGATTGTTTGAGGCATTATGTCGGTAGCGGTAAATTCACAGATTTTTCACTAAGTAAGTCCAGACTGACAACCATAACCAATGGCTCAGTATGTAGAAAATTTCATAAGAAGGGCACACCAACGCGGTCCTACGTTATCCTTGTGGTTATATCCCTGATATAACCCACCCCTAATTTTTTATTTTGATTTTGTGGTAAAATACCGAAAAATGTACGCGCTGCTATGCGAATGCAACGCACTGGATCACCTTCCACCATCCTTCAATGAATTTTCATCCAAACCGACTTCGAATTGATGTTGAATTGCTGCAAGAATATACATTGCTGCAACAATACAGAAAATGCATAACACACACTTGCACTTACATACATACACTCACACACAAACATGAATTTCCACGAACTATTTGCGTGTTCCTAATATCCTAATGCTAATATATAAAAGCTCAACAAACCACCGCAAAGCTACTTAGTAGAAAACTAGATAACAAGCACATTCTACATTCAAAGCTTACAACCCTACTTAATAGCAATAGAGAAGCCCTAACAATAATAGCACAATAATTAACCACCCGGAGGAGGCAATTCTGTTTCGATTTGCACCGTTTAGAGCCGAAGTAGACAGTTTTCAATGAAAGAGGGCATGATCTAGAGAGTAGCAGTAAATAGTAGTTACAGTAAAGGTAGGCAAGGAAGGAGTAGTACTAATGAATGGGACAGTGTGCAACATTGATGTGTTTGCGTGTATTTAATATGTGTGACAGACAGCATAATGTGCGAGTGACGACGATAGGTAAATATGATCCTACACCACACACGCAGAGAAAACTCCCATCACCCGTCAGCCGAGATCTTGCTGGACCTCGGAGCGATAGATTGCTGCCCGATAACTGTACCTGTTGGAGACGCTGCCACCGGTTGTTACCGCCGCCCGCCGCCGCCGCCGTCGTCGTCGTGGTGGTAACTGCGTTGCTAGCCATGGTCATGTTTGCACCTTCTCCGCCGAGTTGACTCTGTTGTCCCAGTGGTTGCTGCTGGATGATGGTTTGGTTGGCGCCTGCGCTTCCAAAACCACTACCTTCCGAGTTTTGTCGGTTTCGTTGGAGGATTTCGTCCGATTCCAACAGAACACCACTTTCACCCAGCGTCAGTAGATTTTCGAAATCCAACGACTGATCGGAGTTCATCCGAGAACTTAACAGATAATAGTACGTTTTGTAGCGTTTTAGCTGCGGGTAGGAAGACGATCGTTAGTACCTAGATAGGTGATATGGGATGGGATACCTTACGAACCTCATAGAGCAGATAAGCCTCCTTTTCTTTGTAGTTCTGCAGTGCTAGTCCTTTTGTTGGAATGGTTGACCGCTTGTGTTCGGCCAGCAGATTTTCCAACTTGTTGACTTGGTCTTCGTGTGAAGCCAGTTGTTCTCGCTGCAAAAAAACAAAAACAAATCCAATTGATTTTGAGAATGCTGGAAGTATTCGGGGGATGCGAAACAAATCGACTTACCAGTAACAACTTTGTGTGGGTGCAGGGAAGCAGCGGTCGCTGGAAGCGCTTTTGACTACCGACACCTCCCTCTAGCGGTGGCGCCGAGAACGACGCGCAAACAAAGTTGATCGTATCGATCCACGACTGCAGCTCCTTGGAGTCGCTCGTTTGGAATAGGTACTCGGACTGGTCAGCCGTTTGCAATCGGAAAACGTGCTGCTTTTTGGTGTAATCACTGGCCTTCGTTGCCAGGGCATGGTGGATGCGAATCGCATTGTGGACATTATCTGACATTTGGTTCTTACGAAAACCGTGCTCATCTTTGTGCAGATACAGCACGAGATCCCGGAGCGTACAGTAGAACATTTTCCACGAACGCTTCCCGAATGGGGCTGTAAAAAAAGCACAACAACCTGCGTCATAGGCGTGACTGTGGCATGGGCGTGGTCGGAAAAGTTAGTTTGTTCAAACCAAACGGGTGCAGATTAGTATTTTAGTGCATGCATCAAAACTACTCTCTACCGGAATTTGTTTAGTCATAATAAATTGGAGGTCGACTGAAGATAGGGTTTCAGATTGGGGGAGGGCAACCAAAATTCTACTGTACACCACCTTTGGGCAGTGGCAGCAAATCGCACTTTACTTACTTTTCTTGTAGTTTGTGTCGTAGCAACACTTGCGCATCACGTAGCCCTTCTTATACTCAATCGCAGCCGGTTGTGGAGGATCTAGGAAAGGATTTGGCCCCACTGGAGGACCTTGTAGGCTTCCTCCAGTACCACCACCATTTCCTCCCATAGAACCGTCACTTCGAACTCCTCCAAGCTTCTGCTGATCTGGTGAATCATCATCCCTAGAAATATATGATTGGTCAGAAAAGAGAGCTCAGAAACTCTACCAGAGTAATCCTACAGTGCCCATTCTAGAGGTTGCGTTTTGATTGCCTGATACAGCTGCTTGAGAATATCCTTCGGAAAGTTCTCACCGTCGTTCAGTTCGCTCAGATTTTCAATAAATTCCGAGCATGTCATCTTCCGGCCAATGTTCGGGCCGTGCAGGTCCGTGTTCAGAAGCATGATTGCACATGTAAGCGTATGAACGGCATCTGCAAAAAGGACACCGTTAAATCATTATCGCAGATAGTATTAGTTTGTTCTCGTGATAAATTACCTTGCGAATTGAAAGACCCTGGATTGCAATCGAGATATCGCTTGGAGAAATGTACTAGCACCCGTTCGCGTTCTTGAGTTTCTCCCGAAAGGGAAAACTGCTTCAGGAACAACCTAAGCGCTTCATCGAGCGTTAACCGTTCGAACAGGAAAAACTTAAGGTATTCATCGGCCACGGCTCGACTGAAATCGTTGCTACAAAATAGAAGAAAACAGTTATTCCGAAAAGCGATGACAATCAATAAACCTCGTACTTTTTGCTCAGGTGTCGTGAGACATCGCTCTTTTTAAAGCCTTCCAGATAGTACAGGCGCTTTGCCAGACGCTCAGCAGATGGAAGATCGACTGCCTTTGGCGAATAGTGGAATGAATGTAGCGAATCCACATCACTACCATCGTCCGATACCGGCGGCGAAGATTCTCGACCTCCGTGCATCAGTTGTCCATCTTGACCGAAGAAAATTGTAGGCGTATCTTCGTTCAACGTTGCCAGCTCATCTTCCGAGTCTCTTAGCTCGGAATAGCGCATTCCTTCAAGATGCTGATTATACATTTGCTGTTGCAATTGTTGCTGCTGTTGCTGTTGCATTCCCTTAACCTGTATCACAATCTTATGATCACGGTCACGATCTCGATCGTGCACTCGATGCGTTGTCTCCGAAACCAATATCGTTGAGTCGGAATCACTGGGATCGCTGATGGCCATCGCGGCCAGATCCCGCGTGCTGAGCAAATCATGCTCATCCTGATAGTCCGGGCTGGAAATGTTCGAAACCGCTTCCGATACGCTTTGATCCATTCCACCACCGCCTCCCGGACCGCTTCCGTTCGGGCAGCTGAGGCTCTGCAGATTACTGTGGGTACCGCTTCCGCCTCTGCCACCGTCGAAGCCACTGTTGCTGTACCCGTTGTGGGTATGATCGTTGGCACCTTTGGAACCGCCCGACGAGGACATCACAGACGAAGACACGGACGTCGGCGAGGCAGGGCTATCGCTGGCCGACCGCTGCGGTGAGGAACTCATCGAGCTGGAGTGGGAAATCGGTGAGGTGACCATGCCAGCTGCAGCACCGCCGTTAGTCTGCGATACGGGTGCATTGTATGTCCACACTATCCGATCGTGGTCGGGGCCCTGGGGAAGGAATTGAAATCGTTGTTAGAACTGTGGCGATTTAAAGTTGGTGATTATGACTAAGTTTATAAATAAATTTCAGGATATATTAAACTTAATGACAAAAGTCGTATGCTTGAAGCCGTTGAAAAACCATGAGGATTAAAAAGAAAAAGTTTGGAACTCATTGCAAGTCGAGTGCAATTCGATAGGTTAAATTCGAGTTCTAACCTCAGGTTCGGGCAGAGTTTTTTTTAATACAGAACGATTTATTTGCTCTCTTAAATACCGGATCACCCGGATTAAAACGAAAGGTTTTGACTTCTGAATACCAGTTTTACTACAGGTAAATTTCCATAGATTGTTTTGAGGAGAAATTAAAGTCTTTCTGCAAGTCATTTTCAAACTAAATGGTGTCCCATATCAAATTGCGTCACGGAAAAAACGCTGTAGACAATTACCTGTTGGGTATTTTCTGTTGAAAATTTGGGTAGCAGTAGTTTAGAGTGTTGTTTTTTATTGTATTTTTATCGCTGTCAGTTTTTCAAAAATTAGACAAAATGGCGTCACCCGTAAAGCAACGTCGCGAATTGCATTTGCGCTAGCACCTGGAAAATCCTCAACTCTCTCATCGGAACATCGGAAAACAACTCGGAATCGTGCAGTCAACGGTGAGTCGTGTGATTACACGAGACTACAAAACTCTGAGCATCGAACTAATGGAAAAATGCGGTCAGATTGGATGTTCTATTAGTGATCAGGATCACAAGCGTGTCGTGGAAGCGATTAAGCGGAGTCCCAATGCTTCAGTCAGGGATGTGGCTAAAAAGTTGAATCTGTCCAAGTCTTTCGTTACGAGAGCCAAGAACCGGGAGAAACTGCATACGTACAAAGTGCCGAGGGCTCCAAACTGTGACAGATGGCAAAATACGGTGCGAAAGTCACGGGCCCGGAAGCTGTACACCCAGATGCCGACGGAGCCTCATTATCTCATTGTGGATGATGAGACTTACGTCAAGACGGACTTCCGGCAGCTTCCGTACTGTTCTTCACCGCCCAGCACAAAGTTGATGTTCCGGAAAAAGTAAGGAATCAGAAACTTTCAGAGTTTGCCAAAAAATACATGATTTGGCAAGCGATCTGCTCATGTGGCAAACGGAACGCGCCGTTCGTGACTACCGGGACTGAAACGGAAAGATCTGCCTCAATGAGTGTCTACAGAAGCGTCTGCTTCCTCGGTTGAAGCAACACGAGGGCCCAACGAGATTCTGGCCTGATCTAGCATCGTTCCACTATTCAAATTTTGTGCTGGAGTGGTATAAAGCCAACGGGATCACTTTCGTACCAAAGGACATGAAACTCCCCCCGCCTCCCTACGTATCAAGAGGAAGTCAAATCTGAGGAAGCCGTGAAGAAACGTGGGTTTCAGTACAGAAGAAGATGTTCTACTGAACCTAATGAGTGGAGTTAGGCGAAAGGTGCTTGTGTACGGTTATGGTATCACAGTTGCATGAAATAAATATGCCAAAAACTTACTTATTGGTTATATTTTATTGTCTGAAAGTTTGAAAAGAATCGATTTACTAGTTAATTTTGTACAGCGCTTTTTCCGCGATTCAATTTGATGTGGGACACCCTTTAGATATAAGAACTTCAACAACTTTTTTGAAAGTTCAAATGTGTTTGAAGAAATAACAAAACAATGAACAGGTAACAGACTTATGAAACTTTTAATTTTTAATAAATAAGATCGCTTTAGAGTTATTCAAATATTCATATTGACTCCGAGACCAATTTCGTAAATGAGTTCCGATCTTATTACTACAGTTAAATAAAGTTTACAAAGATCTAAGATGTATCAATTATTTTAGAATAATGTTTACTGGATTTAAATAGGTCTAGAAAGTGGTTGAAAATTGATTGCGCGGGAAACGTGAGGTTATGTTCTCGAAGGTGAAAAGGGAGCTATCCGTCGCCGAGAATCTATACACTCGAGATACCATCTACGAAGAGGTGCAGGAGCGGAAAGAGAAACTCCCGGAAGTTGCTGGAAACTACGAAGCCATTCAAACCGTAATCGAAGAGAACAATGGTCATCATGAGGACGGGGCGTTGATTTTCAACTATCGGCTCTAAGTTGAGGAAGTTTAATTCAAGGCGAAGGCATCCTACTTAAGATATCTGGAGGAACAGCAGGATCGTACGTTCAACCTTAGCGACAGGACGGATGCATCAATGACTTACGGGATGCAATCAGGGTTCTCGTCAAGTTTTGAACAAAACAGTACCTGTTCCCAGTCTTCAAAGATGAGCGGAACAACTAGCACTCATTCAAGGATTTGTTTGTCAGCTCCATCCACATCAGGAAGGACTTGAAGGATTCACTGAATATGCAGAACTTGCTTTACTATCTGGGTGGCGAGGTGAAGAAGATGGTCTGGGCTTGGAAAACACTTACTTTACCTTACCAATCAGACCAAGGGCAGTGTGGCCTCTGCTGTATACAGAAGTTGTCTCCATTGTATTCGGTCCATAGCTGTACCTCGCCAGCCTCGCTGTCTTCGGAGAGTCCGCAGGTCGTCTTCTACTTGATCGATCCGCCTTGCTCGTTGCGCGCCGCTTCTTCTTGTATCCGTCTGTTCGTTTTCGAGAACTATTTTAACATTCTTGTCGTCCTATCGTCCGACATTCTTACGACATGCCCAGCCCATCGTAGTCGACCGATTTTAGCGATGTGTACGATAGGAGGTTCCCCCAGCAACTGATGCAATTCGTGTTTTATTCATTTATTACTTCTCCACGTTTCGTCTTCTATCTGCACTCCACCGTGGATCGTACTCAGCACCTTCCGTTCAAAGACACCAAGTGCGCGCGTTGATCCTCCATTAGCAATGTCCATGTTTCGTGGCCGTAGAGAACCACTGGTCTAATTAATGTATTTTAGATGATCAACTTTGTATTTCGGTGAACTTTGTTCGATCTTAGCGTCCTTCGGAGTCCAAAGTAGGCACGATTGCCAGCCATAATGCGCCTTTTTATTTCTCTCCTGGTGTCGTTATCGGCGGTCACCAATGAGCCCAGATACACGAATTCGTCTACTACCTCGATTTCATCACCGTCGATCTGAACTCGTGCTAGGAGGCTAACATTGTCTTCTCGTGAGCCTCGTCCCTTCATGTATTTTGTTTTTGAAGCATTAACCACAAGCAAAATCCAACCAGCTTCAACCTTAGGTCCGATGTACGTGTCCGCCATCGTCTCAAAGTTACGTGCTACGATATCAACGTCGTCAGCGAAGCCAAATCGTTGGACAGACTTGGGAAACACTTGTATCACATTACAACAAGAAAAAATACACGGTTTGCCCTTTTCCGAGAGTTCATCGGAAAACCAGCAATGCCTACCGCAAGTGGCCTGAGGAAGTTGGGTTCAACATCCGACGGCGTCATTCGTCAACTCAAGGCTCACGGTAACAAATATGAATCGAGGGATCCGTGGCTCATCCACCTACTGCCGGAGAAGGTTCTTGTGGGCGCAGAAAAACAATGTCGTCCACATTCCAACCTTTGCTGACTTTCTGGATTGCTCGAAACGTGCACGGCGTTCAAGCCGCACGTTGGAGAGAAAGTTCAAACATTCCATACCAACACATTGTCGTCAACGTGTGACAAATGTTCGAAGGATCATCCGGTCTATTACTGTGACGAGTTCAAGGCAACCGATACCAGGGAGTTGGCACAAACAGCTTCAAAACAGACTGTGCTTCAAAACATAGCGAAGAAGTGTCCGTCGAAATCGGTATGTCGTTCTGCAGACTGCAAGCAACGGCATCTCTACACTCTACTGTGCACACAGGAAGTGAAGCTAACGTAACAAATATGACTCAGGAAGCCAGTTCGGAATCAGCTGTGGCGTCCGTGAACGTCAACTCGACACAACCGATGAGAGGAAAATGTGAAGTTACGCTGCTGCCCGCAGTGCTGGCACATGTCAAACGGACCGACGGCAAGCTGCATGAGGTGTGAATTCAAATTGACTGTAGTGAGCGTGCGTAAAGCTTCTTGGGTTGATACGTAACAACCTCTTCACTAGAGCTCACTGGAGTCTATGCTGAGGTTGTCGGCACCACCGCTGGTAAGGTTACACTGGATGTCATCACGATTCGAAGATGGAGATAAGCTCATCGCTCAAGTCAACGAAAAGCTCACGGCAACATTGCTGTGCCGTGTTTCAGCGTATCGAACATGCCGAACCTGGAGGGTCTGCAACTGGCATACCCGCAGTCCAGTAAACCTGGTTCACCAGATGTCATTCTGGACTCAGACATCTTTCTCTCGATTCTGGAGCCTGGGCAAGTCAAGGATCACAACGGCAATTCTGTAGGACAGCGTTCCGTTTTTGGATGATTGGTTGTAGGAAACTACTTCCATTCGGTCGTCAATCTGGATCAGGAGGTTGACATCGACCGCACATTGTGGATGTTTTGGGAAAATCAAGAGCTATAGCGTCCCAAGCAGGAGGAACGGGTTGTAGAAAAAATCAACACCACCCTCAGCGCTCACACGAAGGTCGCTTTATCGTCCGTTTGCCTGTGGAAGATGATTCAAAGCTCAAACTGGGGAATGCACTGGCCGCTGCTACCAGACGGTTGAGAATGTTGGAACGTCGATTTGAAGACGACAGCAGCTTCAAGCAATGATACACATCATTCATGCAGGAATACCGGTGACTGGGCCACATGGAGGTTGTGCCGCCTATGGATATCGACGTGGACTGTTCGAAATCCTACTACTTGCCACACCATGGCGTCATAAAGGACGACAGCGTAGCCACAAAACATCGAGTGTTTTACGATGGGTCTCGACTAGAACATCCCTCAACGATATTCTACTAGATGCTCTGAACATCAACGCCAAACTATTCGAAGTGCTCCTACGATTCCGTTTATTCCTGGTGGTATCCATAGCGGACGTCGAGAAGATGTACCGTCAGGTCCTGGTGCATCCAGACGACATGGACTTTCAACGCATTGTCTGGCGAGTATCTCCTGACAAGCGCCAATTCAACATTTTCGTCTTCGTATCATCCCCTACGGTTTGAAAAACTCAGGGTTTCTAGCTATGGTAGCACTACACAAGGCAGCAGTACATCATGAAGCATACGCCGATGATTTAACTTCAGGCGCAGACTCTGTGCAGGAAGCGAAACGCATCATCAAGTGTTGGGAACAACTGGCAACCCTAACGAGGATCCACCACTAGGGCTCTCTAATCAAGAAAATCAACCAAATTAGCGGCAAGGCAGGGTTTGCTCTACGTAAATGGGGTTCAAACTTGCCCGAACTAATCGACACGCTGACAGATACCATCAGTACCGCAATGCCGATGACGAGCGGAACATCGTGAAGGCGCTCCGAAGATGTATTCACAATAGAACCAGCAATAGAAGTAATTTTAATTTAAAAAAAACTAAAAAGGACAGCCAAAGGAGGTTGTACGCAAAGGTGACGTAGGACTACGTAGCCAAGTGTAATGGATGTTATAATGATTTGCTTCACTATTTCGTGACGGTCGCCTTTTAAAAATGTCTATTTGGCATAAGCTTGCTGTATATTTGCGCTTCGGGATGATATAGAGACCGTTTAAATTTCTAAGCCATGTTTGAAACTGTACTCAAGATTTAAGATACGCGGCAAAGGGAAAGTTGACAAGCTGGAACGGTATGTTAGATATATTCCAATCAAGCAAACTTTTTTTGCTGGGAAAATCAAATTGGTCGTCCTAAAAAGGATGGATTTTAAATGGTCCATGATTGATCGATCTTCTTTAGACTTGTATGACCAATTCAAATCTTTACTAATATTCAGCGACGATCATTAGCCAGCAATACTAGCGTCATATTTGCAACAGTTGTTAGTTATCTGCCAATGATTAGCAACTCGTGGTTGCGCCAACCGGCTGACTACAAATTCACCACTGGCTTTGGTTAACCGACTGCATAACCAATGGCTGCCTAGCAAACGGTTGCCTAGCCAAAGGCGATAGAGCCATCAGCTACCTGACCTATGGTTCCAGAGCACCCTCTAGGGCACTTGTCCCCGCCAGCTGCCAATTCAATATTGCCTCATACCGCTCTGAGCAGCTCCAAGGCTGCCGAGCGAATGAAGCACTATGCGAAAGTGTACCCTTCTTATATCGTTCACTTCTGAACATCAGATCTTCGATACTTACATTTGAAGTCTGTGATAGGAAAATACTGATCAGTTAGTAAATTTACTCGGCAAAACGATATTATAAGACATTACCTTATATTTCCGTTATTTTCAATAGTTTTATGTTCAAAATCAATATTGCAATCAACGCGTAAAAATATTTTCGATCGATTTGGGCAAATATTTTGAAAATGCTTGAAGAAACGATTGAGATATTAACGCTCAAAACCTGACCGCTTTTCGTGGCGATCGCATAGGTATTATTTTAAATTGTACCCCAGTATATTAAACAAAGACGTAGTCCTACGTCAAAGAAAACTCAAGCAGAATTCGCGATTCAGCCTTCTGGCTTCCAACAGAAGATGTATTCACATTTCAGGTCAGCATGCCAATTGATGGTCCAAACACGAAGCACCAGCTGCTCTCTGATTTAGCGAAACTATTCGATCCATCCATCCAATGGTGATTTTACGAGTCAAAATCCTTTAACAACAATGTTGACTGTACGATCTCAACTGGCACGACCCGCTGCCCTCCATCATCGAGGAGGTTTGGACTGAAACGAAAGAGAATCGAACTACACGGGTTTTCTGATGCATCGGAGGAAGCGTATGCTGCTGTGGTGGATCTCTGGTCTGTGGACATCAAAGGCGAGGTTCATGTTACCTTGCTGGCAGCAAAGACCAAACTCGCTCCTGAATGACATGTCTCCATTCCTCATCTTGAGCCAAATGCAGCAGACCTATTGGCGAAACTAATCAAACAAATAGCAAAGCCAATCAAGCAATTACAACAATACGTCTAGACAGGTTCTAGGATAGTTCTGCAGTGGCTATCCAGCCACCCTCGCAAGTGGAGCACCTACATAGCGCATAGAACTTCTTCGATTCTGCGCATCATGCCTAGAAAGGACAAACGTAGTGTCAAATGAAAATCCTGCTGACTGTGCTTTCCCATTGGATCTCCCCGTTGGAGTCCTGTAATGGACGGGGTCCACATGGCTTTCCGACGATTCCGCTACTTGGAAATGAAACGTACCAGACGAGGAACAGGACGAGAAATCACCGGAGGTACCTTAAACGATTTCAGTCGCTCAATATGTCAGTTCGTTTTCCAACCACAAACAATGTTATCGAGAAGGAACTCCTCGAACAGCGATTCGATCTCAACGTGGCTTGCTGGCAGCTTGCCCGCGTTCAAAGATTCGTCTACAATATCAGATGCAAGGCAACCGGCAATAATTATCGATCCGGTTCCATCATCAGGCTCGAATGCAGTTTGTACAGCTGGTACAGCAAGACTCATACGCAAGCGTAATCAGGACTCTAGTCCGAGTAGAGGAAGTTCCCTTTGAGTTCAGTATTTCAAGCCTGTACCCTTTCCTGGCTAAAATTGGTCGACCACGATGAGCTGGGCATGTCGTAAGAATGTCGGACGACAGCCCTGTAAAAATGGTTCTCAAAAACGAACCAAGGGGTACAAGAAGACGAGGTGCGCAACGAGCAAGGTGGATCGATCAAGTAGAAGGCGACCTGCGGACTCTCCACAGACAGCGATGCTGGCGAGGTACAGCCATGGATCGATTACAATGGAAACAGCTTCTGTGTATAGCAGAGGCCACACCGGCCTTGGTCTGATTGGTAAGGTAAGTAAACCCGGTACCATCCAGACCGACACGCTTTGCGTTTGCAGGCGACTGCAGCACGGTGTATTCCGTAAATGTAAAAATCATCGATTCGCAAAACTTCTGGTCAATCAAATTCACATCAACAACTGGAGTTCTAGTCACCGACACTTTTCTGGAAGCATTCAAGATGATGATCGCACG
Source organism: Aedes japonicus (assembly GCA_034211315.2). Taxonomy (NCBI): domain Eukaryota; kingdom Metazoa; phylum Arthropoda; class Insecta; order Diptera; family Culicidae; genus Aedes; species Aedes japonicus. The sequence goes on along the minus strand of JASCZW010000076.1, from coordinate 205,287 downwards.
CCGTGGATACAGCAACGAAGTGTGGTCGGATAATTGCACGACCCTGGCCCCTGGTGGACCGCCAGCTGCATGAAATTTACGAGATCGTCATTAAGCACGTCAAGCAAGCAGAGCATTTCTTCACCAACCTCGGATTTCACTGGAAGTTCATTTCACAAGTGAGTCCACATCAAGGCGGTATATGGGAAGCAGCTGTGAAGAAAGCAAAGGAATTACTTCGTCCGATCGTTGATAGCCTGTTTCAACTCGAGGCTCCTCTGTCCTATTTCGACGAATCCTGACTGTTACGAAGCACTCAGCCCGGGACATTTCCTAGTTAGGCAGCCCTTGAACCAGACGTAATCCACCTCAGGATGAATCAACTGGACCGTTGGCAGAAGGTTCAGCAATCACAGCGGAATTTTGGCAGCTCTGGTCGACGAGTACATCGTTGCGTTGCAACCCAGTGGAAAGTGTAGAACGACCCAGGACAACTTGAAACCATCGTCGCAGTACATCCAGATCTACGAGGAACTCTTTCGATATTACAGTTAGGACAATACTCGGTAAGAAACAAATGTAGAATTTGCCAAGAACTACACTGCCGTGTGCCGTGGAACGCATATCAGTCCCACCTTCGCTTGATTTCCTATTGATATGGGACTGATATGCATTTCACGGCAGTACACTTTTATCAAACACCATATTCAGCACTTTAGCTTGTAGTTTGAAAAAAATGGAAAATGTCACCCGGGTCGGCACAAGCAAATTCACTCTGTGTTTGACATGATTCTTCAGCAACTTTCTTTCGATGGTCTTTTATAAAGAACGCATTGCAATGAGAAGTTGAGTCTTTAGCCATCTCTCTAGTCTCTGTTCAAACTCTTTTGGAGAATTGACATGTTTTCATCGGTATTCGATTTTGAAGGGCGTCTGGAACGAGAAAAGTCTTGGACTACTTCACAGCCACTTTCAAACTCCTTATATGAATATTTTTTAGGATTCTTTGATTTTCGGAAAAAAAAAACTGATTCAAAAGCTTTCTGCAATACTTGCAACACGACAAAACAAAACTTGACGGATGTAAACAGCTGTCAAACAAATATTAATGCGTAGATAGCACTTAAATTTCTAACAAATGTCACTTAAAGATTTACCAAAATGAAGAAAATCATCGGATTGGTCGAGAGTGGTTTACTTAAATTACAAATTCCCGGCACTTTTTGGTATGACACTTCTAAAAGCGAATCCAAGCAACGAACATATCTAGCCTTGTCGCAGAGAGCGACCAGTCTTAAAACCCGAAACCCGACATCCATTCCCAAACAATCAAATCGAACAACCTACCTGCGATTCCTCCGAGTCATGCCGCGTATCCAGTAGCGTGTTGAGCGAACTGTTAACATCCTCATCAATTTCGATTGGCACCAACGATCCGATTCCTCCGTCCCGTTGCGTCTGCTGCAGGTGATCCTCCGATCGGCTGGTTCGGAATCCAGCGGCATCACATTTGCGTACCACGCCACCACCTGAACTCCCTCCGCTGCCGCCACCACCACCACCTCCACCACCGCCGACAGTGGCACCCATGAGGCTGGAGCTATGACCAACCGGACCACCACCGGCACCGACACCGCTCTGGGAGGATTGATTGTTGCTACTGTAATGATGATGATGGTGGTGATGATGGTGATGAGGATGGTGGTGATGGTTGCCACCACCACTGCGGCGAACGATTTCTTGCGTTCCGGATTCCGGACTAGTCGGCACTGAGTTTGCAAGCAGTAGATCCTTTTTCTTGAGTGAGGATGAGTAACCCTCGAGGATCGGAGCAGCCGACAGTGATGTCGGCGATGTTGGCACAGAGTAGCTCATCTCCGGTGAACTTTCGCTCTTCACAGTGGTTCCACCACCGGAGGAAGCTGCTGATGAGGAAGATTTACTGCGTTCCTTCCGAGTGGTAATGGCGTAGATCTCCGTTGGTCGCCGCAGCACTACTACTGTCAACGCTATCACTTCCCTACGGAATTACCTGGATGAACAGTGACACTATTATTACTGCCGTCCTGCCCTAAGCGAACGTCCCGCCTGGCAGAATTTCGTTCCCCGAGCAAAGAAGACGACACGAGCCACTAGTGTTTGTTCGGTTACTTCTTAGATCAATCAAATCGTCAGCGATCTCCTCTTCGTCGTCAGCTGCGTCTACACTACTTCTCGCGCTATTGCTATTACTACCGATAGTTCTTCCGGTATGCCCGCTACCCGTTCCAGCCGCTTCACTGCTGCTATGTTTCGAATTTACTAGTCCACCCTCTTCTTCTTCCTCTTCCATAAACCGATTATTGTTATGATTATTGTTGTGATTGCTGCCGTTGCCACTCAGTTTCTTGCTACTACTGTTCACTATCGACTCAATGGAACTACCCGTGTTCTGGTCGGTATAATCTTGCTGCTGCCCTCCTTCTTGGCTCCGACTTTTCTTGGATGAATGATCCTGTGGCAAACTTCGCTGCTTGATGTTATCGTTGTTCTCCGAATAGCTATTACTACTACTGCTCGGTGGAGACGGCGATGAGTCGCACTTGGCATATGGAGCGACCGCCCCGTTTTTCCGTTTCGTACTGGCCCGGTGACTTGGTGAATCTCGCAAACTGTCAATCTGTGGAAAACAAATGAATTATTAAATAATCGCTGGGGATAATGTAAGGGGTTTACCTTCTTTGCTTGTGGCAGTATTCCTGAACTCTGTGGTGTCCGTGAGAGATTCAGAATCAGATCACCGGTCATCATGAATGCCTCGAAGCCTTTTTTTGGTGGTTGCTGCTGTTGGGATGGTTGCTGTTCCTGCCTGAAGAACGGCGAGGATGAGTTCGAATACTGATGCTGATGGCTTTGCGATGTCCCATTAACGGTCGGTATCAACGACTGACGGGGAGGCTTGATGCCGTGTGGCGACTGTGGCGCACTCCAGGAATTTTTCGCCGTTACGGCTTGTGGTATCCGCGAGGGCCGGCATGACGGGTCGGACGAGCTGACACGATGGCCGAACCGGCCCGGTATGCCACCACTGGTCGCTGTCGGTGGCTGGATTCGACTCGGACCACGTTCGGAAAGGGGCGAAGCTGGCGAGTGACGGTGGTGTGTCGGCGAAGACGGGTTGGAATTTTGCAAATGGTGCCCGTCCGAGTGCGGATGTTGGTTGCTGATCGAAGCCAAGTACTTCCGGACGTGTGCCTTGATTTTGGGATCTGTAACGGGAGAACAATAATTGCAAAAATCGAACGTTTCAATTGGAGGAAAACAAAAAACGGCAACCATTGGCATTTGTAAAACTATCGGAATCAGCTAGAACAAAACGGTTTAGTGGCGAAGTCATGTCTAAGGGTAGGTAAAGAAAGTTAATTCTTTCCACGTCGTTTGACACAGTTATGACTGCTATGTATGACTGAGTTTCTACCCGGAGCGAATATGAGAAACAAATTGAGATAAAACAGAGGCGTTCTAGCGTATGTCGGGGTCACGATCACTATTATGTGTGTGTGGTAGCTACCCGAGCAGAGACGGATACCGAAATGTTGACAATTTTTTTTTTTTTTTTGGGAAATACAAGCCAAATGTAAATATTGATGTAACGTTGAAAAGAAAAACTGAGACAGATGTGCATATGATATTAGGTTTTCTTTAGCATACGATAAATCTTTTGCTACAATGTTGTAGCTTTACGCATATGTTCGTAACGTATCATTTACCATATTCGGAGCAATTTGCGATAAGATAAGAATGTAAACAGAAAGGGAATGATGATTACAATATTGCAATTATTATTTCAATTCATAATTTTCAAATTAACGTATAAATTCAAATACAATCTAGCATACAGACAGAGAACACAACTAGGTCCTTGTTCATATAAAATACTGATCGAAATTCGTTCGTTTTACGTCGAAATTGGCTCATTTTTAATATCCGCCTTTCAATGCTAGTATGTTTGATTGCGCATTTTTCAATGTTAGGCCCACAAGCATTGGAAATAATTGTATCGCCCTACACTATTAGCCAATTTTTGACATTTTCATAGGTTTCACCTTTTACTTTTCGCCGTTGTTTTGATTACTTTGTCAGTATCGCCTTCTACTTTACGCCACGTTTATGTTTTGATTTAAATTACGCTCTTTACTTTGTCAACAATAAATATGGGGGGCGACCCCGGCATAGAGGTTAACATCCATACTTCTCACGCTAAAGTCTTGAGTTCGAATCTCACCCCCGGAAAAGTTACGAAAATACTTAAAAAGGCATTTGAGTGACTACGACGGGAGATGAACCAGCCCAGGGCTGAAAATCTCGATAATAAAGGGGGGGAAACAAGAAATATGACGTAAGCCGCAAGGCAAATTGTTCAGATAATGAAATAACTCTACGCCCTTTGCGAAGACACTATTTAATGAACAAAATTTAATGAACAATCAGGACAAAAAGTTCAAAACTCATGATTTACTGGTAATAATTATGAATTGCGTTGAAAAACCATTTTGTTTACATTTTGCATGTACGCAATATCGCAAATTATTTTATTTTTTTTTTTGGAAAATGAAAACAAGCAGAGCAAGCAGATCCCAGAAAAATACGCTAGAAGCCATTGTTTACAATTGTTACTCTCGACCTTTTCACGATTTTGTCTAGATATGAACATTCGAATTTAATATTATTCTCATCTTCTAATCGGGTTTACATGAGGCTGCGAAACTGATAGCAGCATCACAAGTACTCGTGACCCGTTAGATAAAAATGGTTTGAACCATATTTAAAAAACGCCTATGTAGCCGGCTCGCAAAACTAGGAATAATGTTTTGATTGGTCACAAGCACACGGTTATTTAATCAACTTCATATATGAGTTTCGTTTACTCTTTTTCATTTCTTTTTTGACATTTGAAGATCGTTTAAGATGTGAAATATTCGATGCCAGGTACTATTTTTGTATTATTGTGTTTGTGTGGCGAGTGCAGTCACGTTTTTTCTGTACAAAAAATATGTCAACCCACACCGGAAATCGAACCCAGCTACCTTAAGCATGGGTTTCTGTGTAAGGTCTGTATCCGCAATAATCCGGACATCTCAAAACATGAATAAAACATAAATTTCGCATTATATTTCCGTCGTAGTTGTTTATTTCAGACTCATGGGATGTGTTTTAACAATTCGTGAAGACAAAACATAGTTATTCGGTATTTGCATACCATTTTCGAACTTTGCGCTTAACTCCGTCCATTAGGGTTTGTACAGACTCTTCAGAAATCGTAGTAGCCGTCTTTGTCCAAATTTGCTGGAAGTGTTTGATGTGTTTGATTCCTTGCTTCTTTCCAGAAAGCTTCCGCTTCATCAAAGCCCAATATCTCTCGATTGGTTGTAGCTCTGGGCAATTTGGCGAGTTGGAGGTTTTTGGTACAATGTTCACTTGAATTGCTTTGTACCACTCCATCACAGTTTTAGCATAGTGACATGATGCCATATCGGGCCAGAACAAAGGTTATTCTTTGTGACTTTTGATGAAGGGTCACAATCGCTTCTGCAGACACTCTTTCTGATAGATCTCCTTGTTGATTGTGCCTGTAGTGACAAAAGATTTACTTTTTTTGCCACACGTGCAAATTGCTTGCCACACAAGGTATTTTTTTCGGAAATTTCGAAGCCTACTTCGTTCTGAAATGCTCAGCTGTAGCATTTCTGGCCATAGCAGAATAAAAAGAGAGCCCTGGAAGCTGCTTGAAATCCTCCAGGACATAAGTTTCATCGTCCATAACAACGCATGAAAACTTCGTCAAATATTCGCAGTACAAACGTCGAGCCCGTGATTTTGCTGCCAAGTTCTGTTTTTCGTTAATATCTTTTTCACCTTTCGGTCCATGACAGGATCAGCGCGTCCAATGTTTTTGTCACTTCTCGATTTCCTCTCCACCGTCAAATGATCCGAAAATGATTTGAGCACATCGTGAACAGTGGACTTAGGCAAATCCAATGATTTTGCCAGGTCCCGTATTGACAAGTCAGGATTTGCCGTACGCCCGTATAACATTCGCTCGCGCACTTGTTTTTATTTCGTCGCCATCTTGAATACTAAACATGAAATGTAAACATCAATCATAGTATTTTTCATCATAGACTCTCAGCTATGAATGAAATTTTTCATTCCTACGTGCAATATTTCAAAAGTTACAATGATTTGAAGGTGTCTGGATCAATGTGGATACAGATTTTAGCTGCGCTTTGATCCAGTAAATTGAATGTATGGTATGGTTGGTATCCAAATGAAGGAATGTTTGACAGACGGGTAGAGTAAAATGCAGTATAAACAATACGGTTAACCGTACACTAATGTAAATTCAATATGGAGTTTTCATAAGGGCTAATGTCGCAAACGTAAACAATGGCTTCTTCCGCAAATTTCTCAAGAATGCTAACTTAACCATAGTGAATTACCACGATGATTGTATTCAATGGAGTACTTTTAGTACATCCTGTTGCTTTCCGTAGACTCCGATTGTTGATGATCGCAAGTGTATTTAGATTTCTTTTTGCTGCATTGTTGTATAGAGTAGCTCCATATTCCAAGGTGTTCCGAATCAATGCTTTGTGGATGTTCAACATTGTTTCCGGGTGACCAGCGGCCTTGACTCTGACAACTGACAACTTTTATCATGTTCAGTCTCTCGTTGATGTTCTCTTTCAGTTTCTTCGTGTGTCTCCCGAACCTTAACGCTCTGTCTTGTGTCCTAACGGTTTCGATTCCTGTCCTTTCAATTCTATAATCTAGTGACCTGTTGCTAGATTGACAAAAGATGGCTTTGTTTTTATTCTGGGTTTACTGTTAGGTTGAGGTTCGTTGCTGTTTCCACAAATCGTTCCAAATATGAATCCTAGAGGGTTTGAGCTGTTTAGTGGAATACTTGTAACTATAATTTAGAAGAAAAATTAGTAATCTCCATTTAATTACAACTACCTTTGCTTATCTTCGACAGATACGACTGAGTCGAGTTATTAGTACGAGACACTGAAAAAGTCTGCACATTGTAGACGAAATACGCGTATCTGTCGAAGATAAGCAAAGATAGTTGGAATTAAATGGAGATTACTAATTTTTCTTCTAAATTATAGTTCCAAATATGTTTGTCCAATTGCTTCCAGCATTTCCACCGATTTTGTCCTAACAATGATCCCGAAGTCGTTCGCGAATTGCACCAGCTCAACTCCAGAAATGTTATGCATTTGGGTTGTGTATAGGTGAAAGAGGGTGGGGGACAGTACGTCTCCTTGTGGAAGCCCTTCATTGATTATTTTTGTTGATTTTGTATCATTTGTTTGGAAGACTGTTTTCCTATTTCTCAGAATATTCGTAATCCAATAATTTATATTCAAGAAATTTGCGAAAGAAGCCATTGTTTACGTTTGCGACATTGGCCCTTATGAAAACTCCATGTTGAATTATGTGATCCAGAGAGAATAAATTACCAACCTGGCACATCGACGTTTATTTAAATTTAAAGTTGAAAGTAATATAGGGTGAAGCAAGAATTCGGCAGTGGACCAATTCACGTCAATTTTCCAGTATTCCAAATTTTCTCGCCATGCGGCACTATTGTGTCTGTGTGTTTCTTAAAGTGCCAAACCTGAGGATCCTGACCATTTGGAAGATGCTGTCTTCGGATAAGTTTTTCAATGGAACAAGACCTTTTCAATGATGTTCACAAAGTTCACAATCGTCCCGCCACGCGGCGCTGGTGTGCAATTGAGTTTCCTGACCAATCTATACTTTGAGCATTAAAAGGATTGATGTCATCGATAAAGTTGTTCAATAGGTCAAGACCTTTTGATTGGTGATTAACAGTTCCGAATCTGTCCGCCACTGTCCTATAACCGGGTTACACAGTAGGATTTCTTCTTTAGTGAAGCTTCTGGTGGGTCAAGACTGTTTGAATATTCTCGCTGGGTAAAGACTGTATTCGATGAAATTTGGACACACGCAATTGTTCGTAACTTTTTAGCGTGTGGGTAAAAATTATTGAAATTTTAACTGAATGTATTTCAGTGTGTTGTGTCAATTGTGTAATGAGTTTCGTGAAAATCGGTCGAGTGATTTCAGTGATGGCTTCGAATGAAGAAATAGTGCGCCAACAAATTTTGGGAACTCACTTCGAAAACCCAAACGCTTCTCATCGATGGATCGGAAAACAGCTCGGAATCGCACATTCAACCGTATCTCATGTGATCAAAACGTTCAAGGACCGTAAGACAACCAACCGGAAAAATGGTAGTAGCAAAAAACGTGGCACATCAAATCCGGAGAAGGACAGGATGGTATTGAACCAATTTAGGCGGTATCCCAACATTTCGATCAGGGATGTTGCGAAAAAAGCGAAAGTTTCAGTTTGTTTTGTGCAGAAAACAATGAAACGTTCTGGATTACATGTGTACAAGGTCCAGAAGGCACCGAACCGAAGCGATAAACAGAACTCGGTGGCCAAAACTCGTGCAAGAAAACTGTACAGGGAGTGGCTCACAAAACCGTTCTGCATTGTGATGGACGATGAGACCTACATTAAAGCCGACACCAAACAAATGCCAGGACAGGAACACTACGTCGCCACCTCTAAGTTGGCCGTTCCGGAGAGTGTACGGAAAAAGAAACTGTCGAAATTCGCCAAAAAATTCCTTGTCTGGCAAGCGATCTGCGGATGTGGTAAAATGAGTCAGCCCTTCATCACCTCTGGGACCGTCAACGGACAAATCTACAAGGGCGAATGCCTCCAAAAACGACTTCTGCCCTTCTTGAGATCTCACGATGGCCCGACACTGTTGTGGCCGGATTTGGGAACATTGCCACTATGCCCGGCCCGTCTTAGACTGGTACAAAGATAGTAATGTAGTTTTTGTACCAAAAAGCGTCAACCCTCCAAACACTCCGGAACTTCGCCCAATTGAAAAATTTTGGGCAATCATGAAGGCAAAGCTCGTTAAAACTCCACAACTGATAGAAAATGAACATGAACTAAAGAAAGTGTGGTTAAAAGTAAGTAAGCAAGTCGGTCCTATCATTGCCCAAAATTTGATGAAAGGGGTCAAGGCAAAGGTGCGGGCATTTGGGTTGGGAGAAGAGGTTCAATAAACCAATGATGTCAATACTTAACCATTTAGTAGTACTTTATTTCCAGAGAGATTGAAAAGAATCGGGCTCAAGAAAAATTTTTGGTGACCTATTTTGTGTGTCCAAATTTCATCGAATACAGTCTTTAGTGCTTGTGTGCTAGTGATTTGTCTTGGAATCCTGGCCATATACAGTGTGTCTCACAATAGGTGTCACCTTTTTTCAGTCTTGGTTTATTTCAGCTGGGTAATTTGAACAGCGGAATTGATTCTACCCGGTGTGAGTGTATTCTTTTGACAGCGCTGAAGATAAATATATATTTATATTTATCAGCTACCATGAAAGCCATACAGGAGCAAATTTCAAAATTATATTTGCAAAAGCTTGGACCATGTCCGATATTGAATAGCCTTAAGCAATTCGGAGTGATTAAGCGTTTTGTTTTCCAAGGAAACTCCATATACCATATTCAACACAAAGAAGGTGCCAGACGAACTGCCAGAACAAAGACGAAGATCAAATGAGTGAGGAAGCAAATAAGACATAATCCGGCCGGATCTGGCCGGAAATTGAGCAAACAATTTTAAATGTCCCCTGTTTCAATGAACAGGCTCTTCACACATGATTTGGAAGGCAAGCCGTACAAGAAACAATGGGTTCATGGGTTGACGTCAAAAGCAAGCCAGGGTCCAAAGAAGCTGAAATCTTTTGGTTCGGCACGGTGACTGCGAGATTTTCTTTTCGGATGAAAAGCTCTTCCTCCTTCAGGGCAGTCATAATCAAGGAATGTGTATAGCAAAAGTCTTGCCAATATTCCAAGAGATAAACTAAAGGGTGATACGGTCAAAATTTGGTCAAGGGAAAACGCGTGTAAATCGGTGAAATTGTTTATTTAAAAAATCAAATTAAATTTCTTTTTCAAGTTAAATTAGTATAAAATTCAGGAAAAATATTCAGTTAGGCTTCCGCTTTTCCAAATCCGAATTGCCGGGCCTTACGCTTGACCCCTGCCATCAGATTTTGTACAGCCACCTTGTCCACCTTCTTCGCCGCAGAAAGCCAGTTTGCCTTGAACTGCTGCTCGTCCTTAGCAGTTTTTTTGGTCTTCTTTAGGTTCCGCTTGACAATAGCCCAGTATTTCTCAATTAGGCGGAGCTCTGGCGTGTTGGGAGGGTTCTTGTCCTTGGGAACCACCTGCACGTTGTTGGCGGCGTACCACTCCATGGCCTTTTTACCGTAATGGCAAGATGCCAAATCCGGCCAAAACAGTACGGAACAACCGTGTTTCTTCAGGAAAGGCAGCAGACGTTTATTCAAACACTCTTTCACGTAAATTTCTTGGTTGACAGTCCCGGAAGCTATGAAAATGCTGCTTTTCAAGCCACAGGTACAGATGGCTTGCCAAACCAGATATTTCTTTGCGAACTTTGACAGTTTCGTGTGCTTGAAAATATCTGCTACCTTTCCCCTTCCTTTTGCCGTATAAAACTCCTGTCCCGGAAGCTGCTTGTAGTCGGCTTTGACGTAGGTTTCGTCGTCCATTACCACGCAGTCAAACTTCGTCAGCATCGTCGTGTACAGCGTCCGGGATCGCGCTTTGGCCGTCGTATTTTGTTTATCATCGCGATTTGGAGTCACTACCTTCTTGTAAGTCGATAGTCCGGCTCGTTTTTTGGCTCGATGCACGGTTGTAGACGATACACCCAGCTTATTTGCGGCATCTCGGAGAGATAGGTTAGGGTTTCGCTTGAAACTACCGGCAACTCTCTTTGTCGTCTCAGCGGCTTCCGGTTTTCGATTTCTCCTCAATCCAGACTTCCTGGCTGTCGACAAACGTTCCCCAAACACTTTAATTACATTTGTAACGGTTGATTTGGCAACTTTTAGCGATTTTGCCAACTTTGCGTGCGAGTAGCTCGGATTTTCGCGATGCGCGAGCAAAATTTTGATACGCTGCTCTTCTTGCTTGGACGGCATTTTGACAACTGAAGAGTGAATTCCAAAATCAAAATAGGAGCAACATTCTACACACACACACCTTCAAAATGAGGGGTGTTCAGGTTTTTTAAATGCAAAATTGAAAGAAATACGTCAAGTTGATATTGACCAAATTTTGACCGTATCGCCCTTTAGCTGTAGAATGCTATCAGAATGTATCGAAAATCATGGTATGGGCGCCGTTTCACGAAGAGGAAAGCTTCCTCTTCTTTTCATAGAACCTAACGTAAAAATAAACAATCAAAATTACATCGAGCAGGTTTTGAAGAACCATCTGCTTCCTTATGCTTCAACACTGTATGGGAATACCCCATTTGTTTCCAACAGGACTCAGCTCCAGCTCACAAGTCAAGAAAGACACAAGCGTGGTGCGCGGAAGATTTGCCCGATTTCATGACAAGTGAAGAATGGCCTGCGTTTGCGCAAAGTTATCAAGGATGGTTTATTTCAATAACATATGTATCTTTCAAATGGAAAATAAATGCTGTGATTTGGTTGATTTGTTTTGCTGTAATCCCATTTTGTTTTACTGACACCTATTGTGAGACACCCTGTACAAGCTTTCTGTCTTGTTCAGTAAGTCACGGCTACTATTTACGAATTCTCTCACTATGCGGCGCTAGTATATGACGGATTTACCATTTATCTCCATCGCTTCTTTACTTCTGTGATGTTTATGATTTTTATAGTGTTAAAAGCGGAAACAGGATGGTGCGTACTAGAGCACAGTACAGAGATTTCGTGCACGGCGGGTCATGAAATCCATCGGCGATCTTGACGTAAAACCAAGCTGCTTATTAGCTCTTGAATTTATATCCTCATAGTGCAGCCGAAATGTAAGTTCGCCATCCAGCAATACAGCTAGATCTTTAACCCTGCTTACACGCTTAAAAGTTTTCCCAGACAAACTGTAGTAGCTGATTGGCTGAAGCTTTCTGCAAATCGTGATGATACTGTATTTTTCGACACATAAGGTAAGAAAACTTCGATGACTCCAATCATCAAATTCTGCAATTCCAGACAATCCTCAGCACAGGCTATAATCATTAATATCTTCACGTCGAAGATTCGCAGAATAGCCATAGCCTAGAACGGTATGTCATGAACCAACTCATAAAGGCTACAGAGACTCCCATTTTCTCAAGCTTTCGAAGGTACTCAGCATCCAGCGTCCATGGAACGAATACACAGAGAAGTCAACTGGGATAGATTGTGGCAACAGATCATTACGGGAAGGATCAAGGATCACTGAATATGCAATTCCTGGAAGATGGGAAGAGTGCATTGTTCAAAACCATCTCCATAATCATAGAGCAGGCACTTAGTGACGTACATAATGCCTCGATAGTTGGCAATGTTACATTTGTCCCCTCTTTTGTAAATCGGCGTGACTATCGAGACCTTCCAGCAGTAAAAATCTCAAGTTGACAGCTTGGCTAGAGGCCCCAACAATGGGAGTGAACAGTTTTTAATCAAAACGAGGATGCCATCTGGTCCAGGACATATAGAGTGCCTTAGCTATCGATTGGCGTTTCTTCAGTGATCTGGCATGTTGCGAAATCGAAACTGTCCCATGAAGTGTTACGTATGGCAGCATTGATCTGCAGCGGCGTAGCGACCGTAGAACAGAAGGCCCTAGCTGATTTGTCACCAATAAGATACATTGAAGTTGGCAATCCATCTTCTCATACTATAATTGTTATTTTTGTATTCTCCATACGTTGAGTAACGGATTGTGATGATTTTTAGAAGGAAATATTTTCTCATCACCTGAGACTCTAGGGGTAAACGGTAATTCCGCTAGAACGAAAGATGTGAAGAGAAAGTGCTGATAGTTCCTTTAGTGTACGGCAGGCTGTGAAAAATTGAATAGAAGTAGTTGAAATTGAGCAAACGGCTATTTGAAAGGTAGTACTAGATCAAGTACACATTCTTTTACTACGCTACCCAAGTGCTGGAAAGGCGAGGGATAGGATGTCTCTTTGACTGGCAAAAAATACGCGCCTGATCGTGCTTATGTACTCCCGTGGTTTGTAATGGCGTTAGGTACGTCTCGCCGTCCATGATTACGGCAGGCCTCGACTTCTGCTTCCTCATGACGATGTCTATGTAGGCCAAATACTCTTTGACCGTCTGGTCGTATTCGTATTCGTAGACTCATTTTTGAACATCTCAAAAACATCCACACATTTTTTTTCTTCTAATTTTTGTATGGAGCGTAGACTTTTGCCAAACTCCACCCCACCACCCCCGCTCGCCCCAGAAAAGTCTACGTGGTTTATGAATAGCCCCCTACCGTCTTCCGGTCACGCAAAACCGTCGGACACGCGAAACCGTCGCTTGCGCTCGATACTCTCACCTTTCTATCATTTTCTGTCAGACTTCTGATTTGTTTGTTTTGAAACATATGAAAATTTTTTTTGAAGAACTCATACAACAGTCATACACAGATAGAATGAAACAATGTTTTCCCTTATCTAATGCACATAAAAGGAAAGCTTTATTTGAAAAAAAAAATGATGGGATATTTCATGTAAATTTAAGCCAGATAACGCCTGAATCTAGCCTGGCTGAAGAAGCCTAGCCTGAAACGCCTGAAGAATGCAAACATTGTTGTATGGCGTATGAAAAATTGCAAACAATTTCAATGTTTACGCCTCCTACGGCTTAGAATTAAACGAGGGGAAATTTTACGCGCCTGTTAAAATTCATTTTTTTTCTGTGTAGTATTTCGGTTGCATCTAAGCTGTTTGAGAAGAACATGAATGTTGCAATACTGGAGCAAGCCATTAGTTACATTTCTACGGATCAGCTTCTTGCCCAAACGCTCTGTTACTTCGAATCTGCTTGATTTCACCACTGCTCGTTTAGAGCAATTGCTTAGAAATAGTCCAACGTCACAGAGAACGTCTAACCACCGATCGGAGGAAGTGAAGGTTTTTGGAAAATCGCTTTTTGTGTTGCAATTTTAACGTGAACAACCCTTATCTATGTATTCGGAATTGTCAATTGAAAGAGTAAGAACGGCTGGTTGGAAAGCATTTGTGAGTTATCTATGTGGATCATTCTTGACTGTTGGCCTACGATTCAAGAATAAGTATATAATTACTTAGCGAAGGACTGCAGTTGGTACATTTTACTAGTAATTCAGCTGGATCTTTTGGTCACCAGAAGTTTCGGGAAATGGGAAAACGATTCCACTACTGCTAATGGTCTCTCGATTGGAAAACGCGCGTTCCATAAGTACTCACAGACCGGACTCCTTGAAATCCTCTCCATAATCGTTATGGAATTTTACAAAGATTTAAAAATATTGATAATTGAATAAAAACCTTATGTAGATATTTCGTAGAGCTCTTGCATATGCTCCGTTTAGAACTCTAGAGTACTTCCAAGATATCATTGTCAATTCTATTCAAGGTTAATCGAATTCTACTTCAGCTCCAAAACCAGTACTGTGTTCCTAAGTTCAAAAGGGATTTTCCCCATGACCTACTACCATTTTCCCGAATTTCCCGGTTCACTGGTCTCCGATAAACCAAACCTGAGATTAGTACACTGATACTCAGAAGCGCAACAAATTTGATTTCATTTTATTTTGGCACTCTTATCGCGACACATCTTGTCAGCGTGAGTATCAACCGCAAGCTTTTAATCCCTACCGACACATTTCGCGGGTAGTGGGTGGATAGATATTGATATGGAATCGGTGTAAACAAAACAACAGAATGAGCTTCGTTCACCTCGGCAGTAGATCTCGGGCTTAGTAGTCTAACATCAAATGATAAGCCTAGCTAGGTATGACACGACCTAGGTGTCGGTTCATTTTGGCTTTGAATCGTTGAATTTTCGACACATCATCGTCACGTGTGGCGGATCTAAATTTGGCGCTTTGAACAAATATGGGCAACATTGTCCGAATGCAGTTTCCGTTGGACTTGAAGTAAATGAAACACAACGAAAAGGATGAAGGTTGCCCTTTCTTAGATCTCTGAGCTAAGATTGAAAAAGGTGGATTTATGGCTTAATTTATCCCATAACCGTTATCGGTTCATGACTGCTCCAATCCCCTGGGCACCTTGTTCTCGCTTGATCTTACTCCACGTGCTCGTTGTGCTCCCTGTCGGCTTGTGCCAACCGGATTCCCATCGAACACCATTTTCCGCCGGATAGTTGTCCGGCATTCTCGCAACAGTTTGTCGAATTCCCTCTGAATAATTTAACAAACACTCGTTTTTCACATTAACAAACATAATCAGAGGTTTGTTGTTGAATACCTTGAAATCTCGCGTAACATTTGAGAAAAACCTATCGTTGTTGATCGATTGTTTTATTCATTGATTTTCGAACCGAATGAAGCAGCACACGAAAGTACCCCCTTTTAAACCTACGCTACATGAGGTGCCTAATAGTGAAGTCTGTGTTAGGAAAATACGAATGCAGACTGTGATTATAAGACATCCGTTTCGTTAGTGCCATTGTTAATACTTCATAATTGCATAATTTTTTGAGAATTTAATTGCTAGTCGAGAAAATTTCCCCATTGTACGACGTCGTCTACGTAAAAACTCAGAAGTCTGTATTTTATGTCATGCAGAATCTTTGTAACTATTTGAAATTAGTTGTTTTCGTGAGAGTGTAACATAACTTACTAATCATAACAAAATGTTAAGTCCACTAATGGACCAAATAATTGGTAACACCATAAAACAACCTATAAATTTGAGATAACCTAAGCAACTACAATCGAACAGAACTTCACAAAATAGTTAAACCAGAAACAACTTCCAAAACAAACGCATCCAACTCTACTTACAACACTCTAGGACGAACCGCGAATGTCGATATTGCTACTTTTGAGTGTTTACTGACAGTCAAAAGTTTCTGAAAGTACACGAGAAAGGAAAAGACCCAAACTAAACTTCCGCAAACCATTGCATTATTAGTTTATTCGCTACAGGGTTAGGAAGAAACTAGGCACTCTTTGCATGTTGTTTCTCGGAAAATGGAACAAAAAACGGTAAATGAATCTAGCATGATCATGATCCATGAGTGTCGTAGATTTGGATTTTGTAAAGAAGGTCAATTTATACTTCCAAGACGATTTATGTAAATTGACTAGATTTACAGCTTTACCTATGATGAAATTGATTCACCTTCACCTTCGGATAAAAGGGTGTGACATGAAAATTAGTACTCAATCGCTGAATGGCTTTGAACCGGGAATGAACAACGCAAAACTAATGTAGTATGAAATTTGTGATGGTTGCCTGAGGGTTTCCGAGACTGATTTGATAATGATTTGCTATTTGTCACGTAGCCATAGTTGTTCAATACTGACCTCTCTTCAGCTCTAGCGTAACTGGATCCGTTGAAAGTCGGAGGCATTTTAGCACTGAAATAAATAAAACGACACATAAATTAGTATTAGTATGGGATTAGGACAAGATATGGAGTAGATAATAAACATTGCGACTTAAATAATTGAAATTAAGAGTTTAGCATGTACTTCATTAGATCAACTTGTTTTCTTTCTTGGTATTTCGATCTATTTTGCCAGAATAACTACGCTTATTCCCTACATCATATTCTAACACACATTTTCGACAAATTCATCTATAATACATATCCATGGGATTCCTTTACAATCCCATGGATACGTATTATAGAGAGAAAGATGATCTTAAAGGTTTTCGGAAGTCTTACCGGTACTAAAGGGTGTTCTTCAGATAGTTTGTGTTTTCACCTGTTATAAGGAGTGTATCGAAAAGTAGTTATAAACTTCCAAATAATAAAATAGGCATGAAAACATGGTTGAAATTAACATACTATTTCAGTTTATTATAGCTTAACATGTTTACAAAAGATCCAAACGGAAAAACTAGTCATCATGTTCATTTCTGTAGAATGCCCGTACCTTTGATTTGACACCTGCCATCAAATTCTGCACAGTGACCTTTGTGCACTTCCTGGATGCCGCTGCCCAATTTTTCTTAAAATCGGTCATGTTTTGGGACACTGTACCATCCTTCTTAAATATACGCTTGACTATTGCCCAATAGCGTTCGATCGGTCGCAACTGGGGACAGTTTGGTGGGTTGATGTCTTTTTCTACGAACTTGATGTTATTCTCCGTCAGCCACTGTAGAGTGGATTTGGCGTAATGTGCCGATGCCAAATCTGGCCAGAAGAGAGGAGGGGACTGGTGCTTTCTATACAATGGTAGCAACCTGTTCTTAAAACATTCCTTTTGATAAATCTCAGCATTTATAGTTCCTTTTGTATAGAAAATTGAAGAACGCAAGCCACATGTGCAAATAGCTTGCCAAATGAGCACCTTTCTGACCGAATTTCTCCATCGCAACAGTCGTATCTGCGGTTGGCACACGTTCCCCAACAGATTTAGTATAAAACTGCGGCCCCGGTAGCGTTCTTGAATCTTCTTTAACGTATGTTTCGTCATCCATCAAAATGCACTGGTCGACATTGTCCAAAATGCAGCTGTACAGCTTTCGAGCCCTGGTTTTGGCACGAGACTTTTGTTCCGGAGTTTGTTTGGGCACTTTCAGCTTTTTGTACGTCTTCAAGTCATTCCTGCGCTTGATTCGTTGAATCATTCCGATGCTGGTCCTGAACTTCTTGGCTAGATCGCGAGTAGAGGCAGATTTGTTCCGTTGAATATAATCCACAACTTTTTGGTCCAAATCGGGGTTGCTGGAGCCGGGTTTCCGGCCACTTCTTGGTAAATCCTTGAGGGAGCACTCCTTACCAAACTTTTCGATGATGCGTTTTACACTTGCCGGGTGAACATTTACTCTTTTCGCAATCTGGTTGTAAGTAACACCCTTTTCGGTGCACCAAGTGTGCAGAATTTTCTTTTTAGTCTCAAATTCAATTCGCGACATTTTGAATACAACTTTATCAACGGAAATGAATGAACCGAATAATCATTTTTGACATGTAAACAAAGCAAATGGCGCTTACACGCTAAAAATATATACAGTAGTTTATGCGTAATAACGCATCGAATGTTTATAACTACTTTTCGATACACTCCTTAAAGACTTGTGACTTCCTTCTTTGACTTGTAAACTCCACTTTTTTGGCTTTAAAAGCCTAGAGTCTCCAGCAAATCATTCTTTGGACATCCTCGGAACCCTATTTTGAGAACTTGCCCGATTGTTTTTCTTTTGATATATTGTAAAATCTCTGGACTTTCTCTGGATGTTTCTCGATCTTCTATTGATTTTTATTTCAAATAGGGGACGACTACGCCCGAATCCAGGTGAAACAAGGGAAGGGTAGGAATATGTTGACGCGATAGTCGCTTTATTGGAAGCCGAAAAAACCTCTGCAAATTCCACGAGGAATCACTGGGACGTTGGATTACAAGATTGGGTAACAGCAGGGTTCGTTTTGGTAACCTATAAGCTGAGCTAACGCGGCGTCTAGTTAAATTTTTAAATATTAGTACTCCAAACCGTAGAACAGTACTCCAGTGTAGTACGTAGAACAGTACTCCAGCGAACAGTACAGTGATTGGAGGCAGTAGAGTTCTTTGCTATCCTGAAGATGAAGCCCGATGTCCTCGACGCCTTATCAACTATATACGAGATGTGTTGCTTGTAGGGAAGTTGAGAGTCCAACATAATTCCCAAATTTTCTACTTGATCCACACGATCTATTGTTGATCCTTTGAGTCTGTAGGTAAATATGATCGGTTCTTTCTTCCGAGAAAACGTGATTGCCGAACACTTCGCAGGGTTCACTACCATTCGGTTTAATCTGCACCAGCTGGCGAAATCCGAAAATAGATTTTAAGATCGATTACCAAATTCACAGCGTTGAAATAAAGTAAGAAGATCAACGGTCCCATGTCACTTCCTTGAAGTATCCCTGGATTGAGTGGACTAGGGGCTTCCTTAGAGCTTGCGGCAATTGTGCGTCCCGGTGTCCAGTTTGCAAATGTTGGTCGTAGTTGGCTTAATGGAGGTCGACTGAGTGGATAAGGAGACGCATCGTTTTAAATATCGACGTACTTGCCTGTCATAGGAGTTCGGAAGAGCCAGGAACGGGACGACTTTTGGTCGCTGGTAGGAGGGGCTCGACTGCGTTTGGCCTTCTTTTGGACATATGGCAGGTGTGCGTATCTGTGGAGCGCAAAATCGTTGAGTATCAACAGTTTCACGTTGGAAAAAGAAGCGCGTCGCAGCAACGCAGCTCGTCAAGGATGTTTTCCCTGCAAAGCGGAACGTAGTTATGATCATGGACGATGCGACGCACCTGACGTTCGACGGCAATGACTGGCCGGGGAACGGCCAGGTGACGTGAAGTACATCTTCCACACGAAGTTCCCGTGGAAGGTCCTCTTGTGGCTGACAATAAGTGAGAAAGAGATGTCAAAGCCGCTCTTCTTTTTTTCAGGACTTGCGGGTAATCGAGAGATGTATAGCACGAAGTACGGTGCCGTGTTCTTACCGTATCTGGACTTGTCACATAACACGAAGCGGTCGCCAACCCCCACGGATTAACACCTCCCAACGGGTCCCAGCTGCATCCAATTGAAAATTTCTGACAAACCTGAACTGGAGAATCTATTCAAACAATTTTGTGGCGGCGACCTAAAAGGAACTGATCAATAAAGTGACCAGAGAGTTGAAGAATATGGCAACATCTTTCTATTCGACGGCTATGGTCAAAGTTCCGGCCAATTATCGTAGGGCTGCCCGACAGGGAGTTTTGTAAAATCATGAATTAATACAAGAATCTATGAAAATTTGTTTTATTTTGATAAGGAGGTTTCATTGCTATTACACTTCACTTCATGAAGGAAGGCCATAACCGTTACGCTGCTGTTTGTAGTAATTCCGAAAACCTTTAGAAGAGGATTTGAGTCGTCTTTGCATGCCAAGCTGATAACCTATCGAAACACCTCATGTCAGCGCTATTACAGGTCTTGTTTAACCTTATGTAATAGTCCCGCAGCAGTACAGTCTTGTCCTTGGAATATCTCGTAAGATCGCCTTTAAGTTGACTTTTCAATTTACGACGTTCAGTAGTATGTCACGGAGTACGGCCTGGGAACATGTTGATCTATCGCACAGAAAAGAATACGAGAAAACGTCTCTGCTGCAGTGCCGTCCGATTATCATCGACTCAAGAAAGAAGATGATGCTATCACAAACGTTTCTAAATTAGTACGAATCCAAACCAGAATCCTGAATGCTGACCGAAAATCACTGATCACTGTATGCTGACCGAACAAGAATTGCAGATAACGTGCAAAAAAGCGTATTTTGAGTGAAATCTGTAGCAGGATGTACTGACTCTTCTGATTCGGTTTGTCGCTTTGTATCACAACCAGAGAAACTAAATCGCAATTAGCTTATTGCTTGCTCTCAGTTTAGTATTCTAAATGCACTTCCTTAGTTATTAATTAGGAGCTTTCGATGACAGGCACTATTTTTGCATTAGTATGATTGTGTGGTAAATACAATAATACCCTATGCCAAGGACGTCGAGAAATTTTCCTTAACTAAAAATTCCTAGACCAGACCGGGAATCGAACCCAGGCACCTCCAGCATGGTGTTGCTTTGTAGCCGCGCCTTTACCGACTGAGCTAAGGTAGGACTCTTGGATATCCATGTTCTATGTAAAGATTGCAGAGAATATTTCACAAAACATCTTGTGAATGATCAATGTGAATTTAAAGTTCGGCCCATTTTTGACCGTTCCACCTTTTACAGAAGTTGACGAAACACTCTTTAAAAGAACGCCTGCTAATGTAGAAAAAAAGGTCGAACGGACAAAATCTTGGAAGGTAAAAATGTCGGAAGGAAATAACGTCAAATGAACAAAAGGTCAAAGAACTCAAAAAATACTAAAAGTTCTAACAATTTGATTGGACAAATATCACAGAGATCGGTATGAAATATTAATCTTTTCTCGACGTTTTCTCTTTTCGACATTTTGTCGCCGTTTTCTTCATTCGACCTATCGTTCTCTTGACCTTTTTTCGTTCGAGGTTTTTTCATTCGACCTATTTATAACAGATACAAATGCAGTATTTTTCCTTTACATAAAAATATACACTATTATATGAATATTTCATGGGCGGGACCATCAAAGCACCCGATTGAAGCACTCTGGATGGGGAGAGTAGGAATGCCACCTCCCCATTGCTAACAGTTTGTGAATAGAGGGCGGGCTCTTCTACCCGCCCATTGGGTCATCCTTATGTTAGATAACTTGCTCTTTTGACCAATTGTTCAATCTTGTTGTTGGAAGGAGATTCTTTATATCCCTGTAGATACGTATAAGTGATGTTGCTTATCGATCCACCCAACCCCTTTTTGGCCCTTCATACAATGGCATGATTAGGATAATCAGTGGTTATTAAATCAAGTCTAACAGAGAGGAGATCCCATTGCTGTCGGACTTAGTTTCCGTGCTACAATGGGTGGTAGTACATATCATACATTATGCATACGAGGTTTTTTCATTCGACCTTATGTCATACAATCATCAGTGTTGATGTCAATCATTTTTACCCATTTTTGACCGTTCCACCCTTTACAGAGGGAGACGACAAACTCATTAGAAGCACGTCTGAGGAGAAACCACCATTCGAGATTCTGTTTCGTTAGCTGAAACTACGTCGTGTGGTGAAATATCTACTTGATGGTTTTCTATAGTAGGAAGCAACTCATCAAAAACTTTTGGAAGACAATGGGAAATCGGCACCACGTGACATGGAATCAGCAATTTCAAGAACCCTGTGTCGTCTCTATTAAAAGATGAACTTCTCAAAACTTGCTCAGCACGCAGCCGATTTCAGGTGAAACAGTCCAAAGTCCTATGTTGGTTGATACAGTTACTGCTTTAAGCTTCATTAGTCATGAATAGTAGACTTGAAGGTTGCATCAAAGCTAAAGTAATAAAATCGTAGTTATGTCTTGCTTTCTTGTTGATATTTGTGCACCTGAAAACACGCAGTTTTGATGTATGTAAAGATTGTACTCGAAATAAAAGAGATATGCAAAAGTGGTCGCCAGCAATTCATTTTTTTTGTCGGATTTTCGTTCAACTTTCAGCGACTAAACTACAGCGTTTTGGTTTGTTTACAATTTCATTGGTTTATTGGATCTCTTCTCCATGACCGTATGCCCACACTGTGCCTTTAACACCAGTTATAAAGTGTTGAACAATATTGGGGCTTTTGTTACTTTTACCCACTATTTCTTTAAGTAAAGCTTCTCGAACACTTCAGATGTTTTACGAAGTTTTGCCTTCATCAAATATACTCTATTAACAAAATAAATCACTTCACGTTTTTTCAGACGACCTCTTTTTTTGTGCATATTGCTATATCTAGCGTAATATTTCAAAAGAACTCAACTGGCAAGTTGAAAGAAACCACAACTTGTAAAACTAAGGTCCTAACCAAGGAATCAATGCTACACCGACTTGTTGCCAGCTGCGAATGTCACGACAGAATCAACAAACTATGATTTGTTGAATCTTGAACAGGATAGGACAAACATCATCTGCTGAGAAGGAAGCGAGATTGCAATTATAATTTTTTGATGCAACTAGATGCAAAATTTTATTATGGCCTTAAAATGGTCCTCAATGTACGACTTAAGAACACACAACAATATTTGTTTTTTAAGTCGTAGGTGCCTATAATATTTTTTTTATTGTTGGCTAATGGTTGAAACAAACACATGTCGACCCACTCGTTTGTTGCTAGTTTCGAATGAAACTTTAAAAGAAACTTTGCTTTTTAAGTGCTTGGTTCATTAGTTATGATTTTTTAAATTTGTTAATGCTTCGGATAGTGGAAAACTTCCAATGGAGTTTTCCGGGAAAATTGGCAAAACTGTTTTTTTTTTAATTTTACATTCGTTCATAGTTGTATCTATGAACTCTAGCTGTGGACAAATTTTCAGAAACTTTGAAGGACCGTCGGCCCATTTTGTACGATAAAAAAAAAGCCGCAATCTCAGAACTAACAAGTCTGAAGGAAAATTCAACATCTATGAGCACGACGTTTATTGAAGAAATCACGGTTGCATTTTTTCTTCTTGTTCGATTCGTTGCAGTGGCAAAATCAAAATCGAAGAGAAATGTCACCAATCCTTAAAGAGACGTCACTTCCATTAAACTCTTTTTAAAGTACATATTTTCGAGGAAAACTGAGATAACTCTTTTGATGAATGTATTACATTTGAAAATGTGAAAATGTGAAAAATACGTAGTTCTCACGTCAAAAATGCTGGCTCTATTGGCGCCGACGTTTTAAAAAATGCATTACGCAATTATCACCTTGATTAAAGAATAAGTTTCATGTATTTGTTTAAAAAAAATTACAGTTTGTATCCTGGTTTGAATAAAACTAGTATTGTTTCATTGAAATGGGTAAATGTATTACTTATCTAGAAGCAAAACAAATACATTTGAACGTATTGGGTTATTCTCAAAAGTAAGCAAACAATACTCATTGAAAGAGTATATAAGTTGAACCATGGATACACGTTAAGGATGATACTCCGTTTGGCATAAAGACGTTTGTCCGTATGGACGTTTTGCAAATGAACGTTTTGCCGAATGGACGTTTGCTCGAATTTGTGAAATTCTCATATACTTGTCCCATTTGTTTTGCTTTAGTTTGATCATATTATCTCTCACCATGTTTTGATAATCGTCAGTCATTTTGAGGTTCGATTTTTCTGAGAAAGTTTATTGTAACTATTGTTAAAAAGGACCAAAATTTAAAATCAGATTCTACTGTGAAATGCCATTTTATCAAAACATATTCATTCTTCTCATGTATATGGGAAAATGGCCGAATACATTTTTTCCATTTTTGAACATAAAAATTTCGATTTTTAGTGAATTGATATAGTTGAAACTTAATTAGAACGCATATTACTGCAAATGCACACACATATTGAAAACTTTAAGTGTAATAAGTCTAGATGCTATCTAATGCGTTCGAAAATGTTTTGTTTTTGGTTTCTTATTTAGATCTAATGCGTTTGAAAATACTTTTTTAGATTCTTATTTCCTTTTCTCTGCAATACATATATGCTAATAGACAATTTTCGGCCGAACGTCCATTCGGTCAAACATCCATATGCAATACGTCCCATCTCCTCAAAAGATGGGACCAAATGGGAAGTAAAAATATATTTTGATTGCCTTTTTTACCACTAGGTGGTGCCGTTGGTAGCGCTACACGGGTCGTCGATCATGTATATGTGGAAAATGGAAGCGACTTTGATTGTTAATAAAGTATATTTGCCTTCATGATGGGCTAAAACTTGTCAACCAGATGAAGTTCCGACGAGTTAGGTGAGTTGAAGTCTTTTGGTACACAACAATAATCTCTGTACCAGAATGGCAAATCAGGCCAAAATAGCGTCTCGCCTCCGTGAGGCCTTAGGAAAGGTAGCAGACGCTTCTGGAGGCGCTGGTCTCAGTAGATTTGCCCGTGGTGATGTATGTCTGCCAAACCGATCAATCGCAATGTTGTTTCTGCCGTTTGAGAAAGCTGATAGCGATTTCTCATTTCAGAGAGCTAGTAATGGCGCTATAACCATAAGCCGTATAGGGCTAGGACTAAAGTTAATGCTTAAGTCTCAACCGTTGGAGAAAAAACGGAGCATCACTTAACCTTCTCAGACTCGATGCTCCCAACGAACATATTAATAAATTTTTGTTCTGTACACCAAACAGGGCATTCAGTTTAACTATTCTCTCCGACTATTCATTAACTTTTTCCTTTGATATGTACTGAAGGCTACGTGGGGTCCCCGTGTTTTCTTAATCCTTATGTGTTCGACAAAAAAACGCCTTTAAGTGATCGACAAATGATTATAAATTTGGCTATTGTTGTTCGATTTTAATTCTTTTGGCACCGTTACATTCAAAAACTTTCAGGTTCGCTTCAGGGATATTATCAGCAATGACCGTTTGAATTCATCTGGTGCCCTGGTATATTTAATTTCCGGGAATGGATGTCAAAATATTCCTGGACACTATTTCTATTCCATTGTGGGCCATATGCCGACTTGTTCCTGCAACGGCCATTTTGTAACAGGTTCCCGTGAGGCCTAGAGTGGCAATGAACAATTTCAGTAGAAAACCCTGGCAATATTGGTATCAAATTTCGTGAAATTTCTTCAGTAGGATATTTCTCAACATTTAGCGGCTAGCTGATGGTTTGTCCTCAGACCTGTCAATTTGTAACAGGTTCCCGTGGGGCCTATAGTGGCCATGAACACATTTAGAAGGAAACCCTGGCAATATGGGTATCAAAATTCATTAAAAATTCCCATTGGGAATTTCTCAACGTTGTGTGGCTATCTAATGAATTCTCCTCAGATCGGTCAATCCGGAACAGATTCCTGTGGGGCCTCGAGTGGCCATGAACAATTTCAGTAGAGAACCCTGGCAATATGGGCATCAAAATTCATGAAATTTCTCTAGTAGGATATTTCTCAACGTTTAGTGGCCATCTGGTGATTTTTCTAGGGACCTGTCTTTCAAGAACAAGTTCCAATGGGGCCTCGAGTGGCCATAAACACATTTAGAAGGAAACCCTGGCAATATGGGTTTAAAAATTCAGGAACTTTCGCCAGTAGGATATTTTCAAGGTTTTGTGACTATTTGTCTTCGGACCTGCCATTCCGGAACTGGTTTCCTTTTGGCCTCAACTGGCCATGTTCATGTTTAGAAGGAAACCCTGGCAATATGGATTTCAAAATTCATGAAATTTAACCCGAAAGCTATTTCTCATCGTTGTGTAGCCATCTGATGATTTGTCCTCGGAACGGTCATCTCGAACCGATTTGCCGTGAGACCTCGAGTGGCCATGTACAAAACTAGCCACAAAACGTTGAGAAATATCGTATTTCATGAATTCTGATAACCACATTGCCAGGGTCCCCTTCTTAAAATGTTTATGACCACTCGAGACCACACGGGAACCTGTTCTGGATTGACAGGCCCGGATTTTCAGGAACCACATGAATTCAAATGGTCATTGCTGAGTCTGAGAGGTTTTAGGTCATCCAAAATGTACTTGAGTTCAAAACTTCAGATCTACAGTTGTAACAGTAGCATTGAGGGCTATATAAGGTTATGATATGTATTCAAACTTATTGAATGAACCTTTTGGAAGGAAACAGTCATTATTTGATAACTGTATGATGTTCTAGGTCATCCAAACTGTCCTTGAGTTCAGAACTTAAGATCTACAGTAGTAACTATAGGTTTTTGGGCTATACAAAGTTACGCTACGTATTCAACCATATTCAGTAAATATTTTCGAGCGTAAAAAAACCTGATGAGATTAACGGGGATGATCTAGGCCAACCAAACAGTCTTTGAGTGCAGAACATATGATCTACAGTTGTAACAGTAGGTTTTTAAAGTGTGCAAAGGGACAATAAGTATTTAACTATAACGATTGAATAGTGTGGAAGGCCAAAATACATAATGCGACAATCTTGGGATATTCTAGGTACTTCAAACTGTCCTTAAGTTCAAAACATAAGATCTACAGTTTTAACAGTCGTTTTTTAAGGTATATATGGTAACCGTATGTATTCAAACACATTCAATAAACCTTTTGGAACGTCAACAGTTTTTATTTTATAATTTGGAGATCCGCTAGGCAATCCAAACGGTCCTGGAGTTTAGAACTAGAAATCTACGATAGCAATAGCAGTTGTTTGGGTCACGTATTCAAGTATACTCAGTGAATATTTTCGAACGTAAAAATACACAAGAAGATAATCTTGGAATGGTCTAGGTGATAAAAAACTGTCTTGGTAGTCCGTCTGATTTACAGTTGTAACAGTAAATTTTAGGCAATTCAAAGTTACAAAAAATATTCAAACATATTCAATTAACATTCTTTAAGTCAAAACACATTATAAAGCAAAGTGGCAAATTCCAAGTTCTATCCAAACTATCCTTGAGATCAGAACATAGGAGCTACAGTTCTAAGAAAAGCTGTCTGGGCTATGCAAAGCTACGATGTGTATTGAAACATATGCATTGAATATTTTGGAAGAACAACAGACATTATGAGATAATCTTCGGATGTTCTAAGTTATCCAAACTTTTCTGAAATTCGAAACATAAAATCTACAGCTGTAGATTTTGAGTTTTGAATTGTAGCTTAAAATCTACAGCTTTTTGGACTAACAATATATATTTGACCAAATTAAGGGAGTTTTTTTTAAGGTCGACCAATATAACACGATATCTTGAGATGTTCTAGGTCATCAAAGCTGCCCTTGAGTACAGAATTTCGGATTTATAGCCGTAAAGTTAGCTTTATAATCTAAGAAAGATTACGGTATGCATTCAAACACATCCAGTGAAGCTTCTGTAAGCTCACCAGCCATTATCAATCTCGGGATGTTCAGGTTCATAAACACTGACGTTGAGTTCAGAACTCCAGATATACGGTAGTGACCGTAGCCTTTTGGGCTATACAAAGCTACCATAAATATTCAAACATATTTAATTAATGTTCTGAAACGTCCACAGACATTATAGGATAAACTTGTTAGTTTCAGGTCATTCAAACTGTCCTTAAGGTCTACAATAGCTTTATGGGCTAAACAAAGTTAAGCTAGTTTGTTTGGCATAGAATATCCCAAGATTATGTCATAATGTAAGATGGCCTTCCAGGACATTCAGGTGGCACAGCGTTTGCCAGGGCATCTAGTTTGTTTTTGGTATATATTTCTCGACATTATGTAGTGTGGCCAGATCGCTTAATTTGGTTGACTATTGTACAAAAGGTACAAGTGATTGTTTTTTTAATTTTTACGATCGGCGGTACGAAAATAGTGACTTTAGTGACCATTTTCCGAAAAATAGTGACATTCGTGACTTTTCGATGCAAATAGTGACTTTTTAGTGACTAGACTTAAAATAGTGACTAAGTCACTAAAAAGTGACCTGCTACCAGCCCTGGACTGTATTTGGGGAGATTATTGCGTGAAGAAACGTTTCAGTAACTGGTTCCGTTTGATGGTGACATGCAATATCTTCAACGAATTATTCCTCATCTTAGCTCGATCCACGAGGTGTGCAAACGTCAATGCTAATCTGCACTTGTTCTGATGCCATCTCGTTAACCACTTGACTGAGATGAAGGTTTGCCAACGTAAACAATTACTGTCTCAGCTTGTTTTAGTCAAGATTTCATCAAATTTTACCCACATGCTAAAAGTTACAAGCTAATAATTGCGTCTCATTTTTTTCGAGTACAGTCTTTATGCCATTAGATTCGGAAGCATTTCTCCTTAAGAACTCGCTAATGATGCAATGTAGAACAAATGCGGAAGGCATCTCCTCCACTTCCAGTTTATTAAAATTATACATTGGTTATAACTGGTTTGGCAAACTGGTTTGACGATAAATGCAATTATTTCACCTCAAATTATTGTTTTGAACTTCCCGGAAAAAAATAACGACAACGTCGTGAAAAGCATGAAGTAATAGAAGAATGTGAACAAAGTGGAAAAAGATGCAAAATGAAGTTAATCATAGAAGAATGAACGGTCTTTAATGACGGAGTACATGGGAGGCTGCTCCTTTCTTACCGTCTTTGGTGGTGAATCCATGGACGTCGGTACCATTGACTTTCACGATTACATCACCGGCTTCGACCTGGAAATAAGAAAAGTGATAAGGAAAAAAAATACATCAGTCAATTTGATCTGAACAGAGGAATGGGGGCGTAAATTTATGAGTGGAATTGGAGTAAACGCATTCGGTATTCAGAAGTTTGGGCACCTGTTTGGGCTTATCCCAAAACATCCTTAACCTACCATATAATACTGTCCAACTCGGTATTGTGCAGTATAATATTGGCACCTTCGACGATTTTCCTGCGGAAGGATAGAAAGGAAGAGACACACACACACATTGTTGCGATCGGTAAATCCGACAGGAAATAACTGATGGATTTGTACGGAAGGTTGGTACGTCAAGACATGCCAAAACGTATGGCAGCACAAACCAAGGTGAGTTGTATCCGTGTAGATTGATTGCCGATAAAATGTGACACCTCTTCCCGGTCCGTGATGGGAGTAAGAAAATCAATCATTCTGTACGTGTTCCACTGTGTGCTGAGTAACGGCCAACCGATAGAGTGTCTGGTAGGCAACAGCAATGTTGTTGTTCGGACAAAAAATAAAAATAAATGTGTGAATTGAAAATTGGTTTATCACTCCTTATGCTTATAAAAAGTTGAATTGATACAGACCGGTTGAAGCCAAATGCAGGGATGGAAAATTACACTAATTTAGCTCTGAATTTAGTCATCGACATAACTCGGTTAAATTATGTACGAAGCAGTACCAATCTTTAATAGTTATATGAAAATCTAAAGTAAGGTTTCGATTTTTTTTTAAACAGTCAAAATGCCCCATATGATAGAAGAATATAAGAGATAATTAGATTGTCCATCTGCGCCGCAAAAGGAACGAAATTGACACAATACAATTGCACAGCGATTGACAGCAGCTTCGTTCGCATCCCACAATTACGATGTGTGTCAATTTCGTCACCAACGTATTAAAATCCATCATTGTCGTCATCAATCAACGGAGCACACGACGTTCGCCGAGCGAATTTGGGCGGGATGGTATCTAATTTTCATTTGACGAAGCATTCGTTCCGGTGCCGAAAGTTGATAAAATTGAGGTTATGACGCCTGTTTGGTTCTCATTCCACTCTGGAGCGTTTCCAGGCGAAATGAACTACCGAACGACTTCGAGTGTCTCCGGTTTAATTGAAAATTTGTACACACGTTATACCCAGGAAAGTAAGTTTTTTTCCACTGACCCAAAAATGATTGGACTCGAGAGTCAGTTTTAAAAAGGGCGTAAGCATTTTGAATAGCACTTCAATTAATAATTTGTAGCTCGAAAACCTTTGGTTGAACAAAAAAACTGTCTAAGAACAAGTTGTGGCCTTATGTGTGAAGGTTATGAAAAAAATATACACTGAAAAAAAATTAACATTAAAATTTAAAAATCACAAAAAAAGATTTTTTGATTTTATTTAGTTTTTGACTGTAAAAACTTGAAGTTATTACGCAAATTAGCGAAGACTCCAGGATGGAGAAATGTAAGGGAAAAAAGTTTCTAGAACATAGTTTCTAGAACATAAATTTTTGGTGTATTTCTTAAAATTATAATATTTGCGGAAATAGACGTATCCTGATGATATAATCTGATTTTTGAAGAATTTGAAAAAAATTCAGTTCCTAATGATGATTTTCGCAAGAACTTACATTCTCGAGATATTTCCGATTTAATTTTATCGTCAAATCGACCTTTTCATAAATTTTCGCATTTTTCCAGTAACTATAAAACGTTTTTCGAAACGTTTGTTAAGTTTCCTATAAATCAATCTTTGACAGCAAGACAATTCTATAAACAGCATAAGAAATAGGGGAAAATGGTTGAAAACACTTTTCTTATATTTTAGTTTATTTGTATTTTAATATTTTTTTAAAATTTTTACTCTTTATTTATTCCAAATTTTACATTATTCAACATTCATATATTATCGTAGGTCCCCCAGCTATCATCAATATCTAATTGTGTTAATACTATTTTTACTTTGTCTATTCAGAATTTATAACAGGGTTTATTTTGCCTGCGTGTAAGAATTACAGTTGATTTCTTAAAACTAGTTCTTATCTATAGAGAGAATTGATCATTGCAATTGAATATTGCAATGATTTTTGTCTATTATAAATTATTTTGTTGGACATTTCTTGTAGAGTCTCAACGTTTGAAATTCTATGTAATTCAATAGTACTGAACCAGGGTGGCAGCTTCAAAATCATTTTCAGAACTTCGTTCTGAATCCTTTGAAGTGCTTTTTTCCTAGTAGCACAACAACTAGACCATATTGGCACAGCATAAAGCATGGCTGGTCTAAAAATATGTTTGAATATTAGAAGTTTGTTCCTTAAACAAAGTTTGGATTTTCTGTTTATAAGAGGGTATACACATTTTATATATTTACTACATTTGGCTTGAATGGCTTGGCTTTAAAAGTTAATTTTTGATCAAGTATCAGTACAAGATATTTAACTAGACTTGACCAAGAAATTGGAACTCCGTTCATAGTGACCATATGACTATTACTTGGTTTCAAAAGTGCAGCTTGTGGGAACATATTCTATAGACTGTTGCAGAAAATAAAGCACACTTTCAAAATAAAAAAAAGTCAAGTTTTTTTTAGTTTTAATAATTTTATTTGGCAAATCATATTTGTATTTGTGTTTTATATTATATTTTTCTTTCGTTTAATCAAAATATTTAATCATAGCCAGGTTCCTAACTTTTCCTCGAACATGACCCATTAGCTTCTGCACAGTGGTACTTCCCACCATTTTGTCCACTTTTGGCCAATCTTTTTTAAATTTGTGGATGTCGTCCGGTTTTATGAATTTTCGAAGCTTTGCTTTGGTCAAAGCCCCAAAAGCCTGCCCGGAGTTCGGCGGATTCATGTCTTTCGGCACGAAACATACATTTTGACTTTTGTACCATTCTAAAGTGTCCTTTGCGTAATGACATAACGCCAAATCAGGCCAAAACACTACTTGACCTTCGTGCTGCCTGATCATCGGCAATAATCGCTTCTGGAGACATTCCTTAACGTATTTCTGACTGTTCATCGTCTCCGTTGTGATGTACGGACTAGATGTTTTACCACATTCGCATATTGCCTGCCAAACAATAACCTTCTTACCCAATTTTTTTTGGGAAAAATTGCTTTCTCCGTTTCGGGGATGTCTTTGTCTTCGCTTAGAATTGTGGTCCGGGAAGCGTTTTGTAATCTAGTTTCACATACGTTTCATCGTCCATTATTATACACCCAGAATTTACTACGTCAGACGACATTGAGCACAGCTGCCCAAATGCTTCTTTCACCTTCTCCACCATATGAAAGATAAGTTTATGTCTGACACTGGCATGCGCCACCTGTTACAGCCGTGTAGCCAGATCTTCTAAGGGCATCTTCAACGGTGGTTCAAATCGTGGTTTGGATTTGTTTGTTTAGACCAAACGCAAAAACTTCACTGCACTGGTGTTTGTAAATTTTGTTCTATACCGGATCTATTTTGCATCATTTCAGAACTTATATAAGCTTCTAAGTTTCTTACTGAACGCACAATTTAATTTAATGAACTTCGGAATATCTATGAAGATTGGGTGGAAATATCCAGATAATCATGAAGTTTACTCGCTGTCTTTCGAGAAGAAAAATGGTGGAACTTTAGACAAGTTTATTGAATTGCCGAAAAATTATTAACGCTTCTGGAAACTTGGTTGAACTTCCAAATAGTTTGCTGATCAACTTTCTGGAAATGACGGGAACTCTTAAAATCAGATTTCGCTTCCCAGAAGTTGTGTTAACTTCCAGCAGGTACATATTCTGTGATAAAAAGCAGAATATCACAAATATTGATGAGAAATTGAAAAAAAAAAATCTTGTAAGCCGTGGAACTTGTGTGGAATAGTTAGCATTTCCGAGATGTTGTTAAACCGTACCAAGAACTTTTATAATCACATGATTGTGAATGGGTGGAAATTCTATGAACTTGATTAAAAGTTGGTTTCTTTATTCTCGTTTTGGTTGGGTTCGAAATTTTTTCGAGTAGTAAGAAGTTTAAGTTCTTCTTTAAACTTAAATACCCTGAACTTTTGGGATGTTTTCGGAACGATTGGAAAGTTTCTCGATCACCTGGAAAAATCCCTGAAGTTCTAGGAAGTTTCCCACACTTATGGAAAAATCCTTTGGGTGTTTCCTCAAACTTTATGAACGTTCAAAAAATCATGTTTCCTTTTGCATGGGACGTTTTCACAAATTCTGGAATTTCAGGTTTACTGAAAATTTCTGAATTGCTGAATCCCTGAACATCTCGGAGTTTTTCGTTTTTGGAATTTCTTGCATTTCTGAAGTTCTGAGTTTTTGAATTCGTGAGAACACTGAACTTCAAGGCAGTTTCTAAATCCTACATGTTCAATGAACTTCTAAGAAGTTTCATATATATCTGGCAGTTTCTGAAATTCTAAGAAGTTCACTAAACTCTAGGAAGATCCGGCATTCGTTGAAAAGCTTCATAATTCTTGTCGTTCTCTATTGGAAGTTCTGCAATTTTCTGGAAAGTTCTATGAGCATCTTGACCGTTCTATGAACTGAGAAATACCCAAAATAATCTAGATAAGTTTTCTAAACGTCTGGAAGCCCCTGAATTTCTGAATAGTTTCCTGAACTTCTGTGAAGAACCCTTTACTTTTGGAAACTTCCTGAACTCGTGGTAAGTTCCCCTGAATTAGTGGACAATTCCTAAATTTCTAGGAAACAATCTGGAATTTCAGGAAAGTTGTCCTGAACTGGAAAGAACCCTTAGTTCTGGAATGCTCCCCGATTTTCTGGAAAGTTCCCTGATTTTATGGGATGCTCCTTTGACATCAGGCAGAATAGCTAAACCTCGGGAAAGTCTAAGTCAAATCTAAGAAGTATACCGAGCTTCTGATAAGTTCCCTGAGTTTCTGAGTGCACTGAATTTATACAGATTTTTTCGAACTTTTAGGTATTTTTGTCCATCAGTTTCTTCACCTTTTCCGATATTGTGGGACGTAAATACTACAGCTAAGTCTTAAGGACAGATTTGCAAAATTTCCCCAGGGTCACCAACCTCTAAGGTTTCGTCGAGGAACCAGCTGAGGACATACGCCAACACCCGTTATGCTGCAGTGCACTTATGTAACACTAAGGCCAACATATCAAGCTGCATCGCAACAGCTGGAAAAAGTATCATTGACTCTGGTTGTCGCATAATGATGCTAAGATCATATCCCTTGGCATGTTGAAACGTCACAGAAAGTGCTTCTTGTCATAGGTTGGCGTGGCGCTATCTATCACTATCAGCACTATCTAATCTCGTTTAAATGAGATACATGCATTCACACACTCACCACCACTCAAACCAATCCATGGCAAAAAGTTTGCGAAAAATCCACGGTCCCTGAAAAAAATAAAACTTCTGATCACTGGATGTTGTAAGATTGACAAGATGATAGGTGTTGGTGGGTTTAACAACAAGAAATACTACACCGGTGCGGGAACGCAAAGTGTGCTCTGTTTTAGCTGGTTCTTTTAAGTTTGCTGATGCAAATCAACTATAAAGATGTTAAAATAGACCACCGCTAAAGATACTCTAAGCAGTACGTTTTGAACAGGCTGAACAAGCGTAAGGATCGGTGGACCGAGTAAATGAATCAAAACGCTACTCAAATCATTTGAAAAAGGTGTGAGTATGGTTCCTTCCATATGACAAAAATTTCCGATGACTTTTGAAATTGCCGCCTTTTTCCCGCATATTTCCCGATGATTTTGGATTCCCGCATTTCCCGATTTTTCCGAGTCTGTGCTGCTGCCATTCTGTTGGTATGCTGATTGTGTGGCAAGTTACAATCTATACACCGCTATACGCAGGAGTCGAGAAATTTTCCCTTAACAGAAAAATTCCTAGACCAGACCAAGAATCGAACCACACACCTCAGCGCGCATGGTGTTGCGTTGTAGCGTGCAAAAAAAATATAAAATTGTTTTTGAGATATTTAAATTTTAATTGTTTATTGTCCGATTTTTTTTATCCTGCTTTTTTCTCAGTGTATATATTTTCACGACCTTACACTTGCATGCAGGGTCACTTGACGTTGTTGCACGACAAGGTTCTCTAGCTATTTCTGTATTAATTATTTATTGAAATGCTATTCAAAAGTAACTTACGCCACTTTTTGAAACTGGCTCTTGAGTCACAAAAAATCTGTATTGCTTCGGAAAATGCTCGAGTCTCCTAAGCCTAAGTTTCATTCAAATAAAAAAAAAAGTCGGAAGAATAATTTTCCATTTCTAGTTCATTTCGCCATAGAGCATATAACTAAAAAACTGCAGCCAATAAGCTTCTACGCTTGTCGAATTGTTTGTTCCTACG
Organism: Aedes japonicus; assembly: GCA_034211315.2. Classification (NCBI taxonomy): domain Eukaryota; kingdom Metazoa; phylum Arthropoda; class Insecta; order Diptera; family Culicidae; genus Aedes; species Aedes japonicus. Next base: position 170,113 of record JASCZW010000076.1, on the reverse strand, counting down.
GGAAGCTTGCAATGCAACAATCCAATCTGGAAGAAGCATCACTGGAAGAGGTTATTCAACATTGAAATTGTTTACTGCGTTCCAAACAGTTCAATCATTTACTATTCTGGAAGTATTCGGTGAGTGAACGAAACCGAATCCTCATAGCATTAACAACTGGCTGTTTACGTCTTGCGAAGGTTATATATCGCGTCTTTGTCGGTTGCAGATGATATTTTTATTATCACCAAAGACTGCATATCGTACAAACGCGTTTCGATAAACAGAATATGTTTATTTTCCACGTTTCCCAGTTCATGGACAGTCAAGGAGCCAGGATGCTTCGGTGCCTGTCTACGCGGGCTCACCTTGTGGCTGTCATGGAGCTGAGATGAAGGTGGTAGCTTCGTTCGATAAAGGCGATGCAGTCACACTCTCCTGCGCTTACGAGGATGATAATTTAGTTTTGGCTCTATTGGCCTTTATCTTTATTGGCTATGCTAAAATATTTGCATAATTTTCTGTCCCCAATAACGTTTTGTTGGCTTTTGAGATTCGCTCTCTACCATTTCCCCGCGTTTAAAAATAGAAATCAGTTGTCGATTGCGTCAAAGTGAAGGTAAATTATTATTCGTTTTAGAAAATTAATTTGCATCAACTTGATCGTAAATCAAGTTGAACAATGATTGAACCAACTTTCATCATTTTTCCATTTCATATACTGATTCGAGTAGAATTCAAAGCTATACTGTTGACGGTTCGATACTTGTTTCTTGTGTTTATCGACGATAATTGCCTGCTTCTACGTTCATGTTAACATAACTGCCCGTCAATCAATCAGACGTGAACCAAACACGCAGCATAAACATATGATTGCATTACGTCATCGGTTGGTGTCGGTTGTTGTTGTTATTTCCATTACACCTTACCTTCCCCAATGTCCGATCGATAAACGACGCACCGCCCTACCGAAGATGCTAACGATTGCCGTGAATGGCGTTGTTGTTGCATTTTGAGTGCATCGCATGCATTCCAGCCTTGCAACGTCAAGAGTACCGCACCACTATCAGCGTGGCACAAGAAAGGTTCCGGTGAGGCCATCAACGGAACAAAGTAAAACAAAAAAGGAACTTATGCTTTTTCAGCGCGGCGTTCGAATCAAACCCAACAATTTCCGAACACCAGCGCTGGAGGTTGGGTGGATGGAGTTGTAAAATTATTTCCCTACCTCGGTACACACTTGGGACGACGACTAAAAGCATGTTTCCCACTATCGTAAGGTAAGTTGTTGGAGTAAATTGCTACATACATTGCATGGACTCGTGCAGGAATTTGCGTTGCTTCAGCAAAGAATGGTGTTTTATTGATAAGCTTCTTTTTCTTATCTCTTTTTTTACTATTTTTGCTACGCTTCTATAGGGAGTGTTTTGTTAGATTGTAACTTATTGTTCGAGTTGCAGTCCCACAGTTGTTTATTGAGGGCTATCGTTACAGACCTATGTATGCATTTTGAAAAAAAATTCCGAACAAAATATGTCCTTCTTTTTCGTGATGACCGCCGATAATGACACAGTATGACTGCGGTCAAATACAGCTAATTGAACCTTACTAATGCAAACGGGTCAATATGATCAGTAACACTATTTTGAAATGTGATAACTTTTGAAAACAACACCCTGCAGGTCTAGGCTAATTGGTGACCGCCGATAACGACACCAGCAGATACAAAATCGCATTATGGCTGGTTCGCCGAACTACAAAGGTGATCATGTACAAGACACTTATTTGAGCGGTAGTCCTCAAGGCCACGAAACATGGACATTGCTCGATGAGGACCATCTGCGCCCTTGGTATTTTCTAACGGAAGGTGTTGTGTTGTATAATCTTGGGTGGAGTGCAGATGGAAGACGTGAACGTGGAAGAGGTGAATGAACCAAGAATTCTCCCATCGTTCACACCGCTAAATCGGTCAATATCGGTGGGCTGGGCATGTCGTAAGAATGTCGAACGCATCTGGCTGGCATAACAAGAGGAAGCCCGCAACGAGCAAGCTGAATCGATCAAGTAGAAGGCGGGTTTTCAGACCCTTTGCAGACTGCGAGATTGCACAGTGATCCAGAATGCGACTTTAGCTGGAAACATACATTTTCAGCCTAAGTTTGAAGTTTTGGAGCAAAATTGTCTGCCACAAAGTTGTTTCTAATAACAAGGCGCTTCTTTTGGTGTGAATGAAAAACTAGAGTGGACCTTATTTTCAGAGAAATCGAAAATCTAACTTTTCAATTTGCAGAATGCCCTTACTGCTGCAAATAAAAAAGTTAGATATTTGATTTCTCTGAAAATAAGGACCACCTAGTTTTCATTCACACCAAAAGAAGCGCCTTGTTATTAGAAACAACTTTGTGGAAGACAATTTTGCTTGGGCTGAAAATATATCTTTCCCACTAAATTCGCATTCTGGACCACTGTGGATTGGCGAAGTGTAGGCATGAATCGGATAGAATAGATACAACTTTTGTAGCAGAGGTCGCCCCGGTTTTGGTCTGATTGTAAGAGGTCTGAAATTTCATAAATTTTCCTGTTTCGTGGTAAATAATATTTTAGGGTATTTTTTTTGTCTTCTTTGTTTTCTATGTTGGGGAATAATTTGAAAAAAAATCGAGTTGCGACCGTTACGAAAAGTGGTCAGGTTTTGAGCGTTAATATCTCAATCGTTTCTCCAAAGATATTAAAAATTATGGCACCAATCCGTCGGGCATATTTCTACGCGTCAATTCCAATATTTAAAACTATTGATCTTTAACCATAGACGATTCAAAATAACGCAAATATAAGGTGATGTCTAAATGCACAGTATTGTTCCTATCACAGACTTCAAATGTAAGTAACAGAGAGGTCTCATATGCAGCATCAAACGATATAAGGCTTGTTTGCGACAAAATCTAGACAGATTAAATTTGGAATAAACAAAATTTTCTGTTAGTTCAATCCAAGATGCTTTTTTTTGTGATTGTGCATTATCAGTCATCTTAAAACTAATTACAGTTACTTAATTAGGCTGCATGAAGAAACTTCGAACTTTTAATTTTACTCCAGCCATTAGAGTCTGTGCAGACTTCTCGCAACCGATTTAGCTGCTTTTGTCATAGATTTTTGAAATGTTTATAAAGTTGTAGCTAATTGTTTATATGGAGAAAGTTCTCTCTTCAGAGAGCCCAATACCACTCGATAGGTCGCAACTCCGCACAGTTAGGAGAATTCGGTTACAACATGGACTCCATTCGCTTTATACCAATCCAAAAACATCTTTGGCGTAGTGACAAGATGCCAAATCGAGCCTGAATAGCGTAACAATCACTTTACCTGGGCATTCTTCACGATATATTTCCTTGTTTACCGTTCCGATAGTGACGAAGCTTTGGCTGTTTGCTCAACCACAGCTGCATATTGCCTGCCAAACGAAGTATGTGTTTGGAAAACCTGGCTTTTCTTCCTTCTGAAATGCTTATACCTTGTCCGAGCTGAGCATGCACGAAAGTTGAGGCATTTTTTTCATTTTTCTAGCCACAGTACTGGTCTCTTCTGCAATATTTGCTTCTCCTTGCGTCCTTCTGGTGGTTCCTGGGATCCGTGTTTGTTCCGCTCCCAGCCTTTCTAGCTGTTGTCAAACGTGTATCGAAAGATTTAAGAACATTATGGACAGTTAGCTTGCAGGAAAACCCAGCTTTTTTGCAAGTTTTCTTACTGACAGATCCGGATTTTCATTGCGACCGCACACGAATTGCTTTTCACACTTGCCCTTCTTTCGACGCCATCTTCGATCTTAAAGCTTGTTATATAACCAAAAATTGATTTTACACAAACAACAGACATACGTTTATCAGTCTGCGAAATATTTCACGATAAAGTATTTCCAGCCTTATAAGGGGTACTGAATTGGCTACTGGCGGTAACAAGCACCCATGAGGGGGCACTGGCATCATTATGCTAGGTAGCTGATGCTGCTATCGCCTTTGACTGAGGCAACCGTTGCTTGACAGCTCATTGGTTATGCAGTCGTGTGATGGGCAGTCGGTTAACCAAGCCAGTGGTGAATTTGTAGCTGGCCGGTTGGCGCAACCACGAGGTGCTTGAGTTTGATCTAGTTGGCAGCAATCATTCAATGGCTAAGATTAATAATAAAGATTGTTCAAAATCCGTCCTTTTTGAGACAAACCATTTTTGTTTTCCCAACTAAAGAGTTTTTTTGTTTGGAATTTACGAGTATCTAATAATCTAATAAGTTACGAATTATGCATTTGGGTCTAATTCACCTGGATTTGATCAATTTATATTCTTATCAGTTTACAACGAAACCAAATTGAACGTACTCAAAATAATTGTTGTTGTGTGAATTTTATGACTACGGCTAACAATCTTAAAATGGACCGAATTGGGTGTTTTGAACCGGTGCCAGCTGATCGCATGTAGACCATTTATTAATCTACGAAAATCGTCGCCAAATTGAATTTGTTTGACTTCATAACTGAAGAATATCTTTTAGTATGCAACCAAATACAGATAAGTTACCATGTAACATGGTCTGGACCATAATGAACATTCGAAGACATGTTAGTTTAAGTAAGGAAGTTAGGTTCAGATGCTTCATAATAGTAAAAAAAAATGGTTCCAACAGATTCAAGCCATGATACATGATCTGTGATCCATGATACATAGTTGGGAAAGGAAATCTATTATTTCAGTTGAACATATGTTTTGCAGTTTAGATACAAAGCAGACAGCGGCTAAAAGTCTCTTTAATAAAGATATCTAATCTGTTTCGCAGTCCCGAAAAGACATAACAACAATAACAACTAACTGACTCGACAAACCTCGTACTATCTGCAAATATCTTTTTCACAAATCACCGATTAGGACAAAGCACTACTTCAGTAGCGGACCCATTCCCGGCTGATAAAGCAACGCGCAAAATGTGCTATGTTTTATTTTTCATCAACTTAAATGTGCTTACATTCTTCGAATTCTCCAAATCCATAACCAAAAATCCAGCACGGGAACCCACGTAGTTCAGTAGATATCAAAGGAAAATGGAAATGTATAGTCGGAGAGAATAGTTAAGCATAATGCCCTGTTTGGTGTACAGAACAATCATTTATTTAAAAATGGTCGTTTGGAGCATCTAGTCTAAGAAGATTAAGTGATGCTCCATTTCTCTTCAAACGGTTGGAACTTATGTAATAATTATAGTCCTAGCCCCCAACAACTTCTGGTTATAGCGCCATGACTCGCTCTCTGAAAAGAGAAGATTCTCTAAAAATATAAAAACGGGTGGCGAAAGAAAACTTGTCAGATTTCTTGGATAGCAGCAACAACACTGCGCTATTTTAATATAAAACTGTATGCATCATTATTTATTTCTACTTTCCGTTATTTCAATAGATAGATTCTACGACTACCAGTTTAGAATGAACTATGGACGAAGTAAATGATAAATAAATAAATAAAGCCTTATTACAGATCTGTAGCTAATTTGTTTTCGTATGAAAATTGTAATATGAAATGGTATCGTATGAAAATATGAAGTGATATGATATGATGAGATTCAATGACGCGGAATAGGTAAAATATTGAAGTAACTATTTTCAAGCCAATACATAACGATTTAAAATAATACAATCTTGAAATTATTCCAGGGAAATCTGGTACTGGTCGTCGCATAGAGGGTGCCACAATTTTGTCATTTTTGGTTTCTTCAGCAGTTCTCGTAATTTCCCGAAGTAAAACGGGATTTTCTATACTTTTGATAGTTTGGTTTTCTACAAAAGGTGATTGGTGTTCTACAAAAAAAGGCAGTTCCAGTCTCAGCCATCAAGCGAAAAGTTATTCAAGTTCTTCAAGTTCTTCATTTAATTAATCTGAGGCTTGTTTTGCTGCAGAACTCACACATTTTTGTTATCTAAAAGTCGCATAAGCACTCTGAGTTATGATCTGGTTATGCTTCCGGTGCCGGCTCAACATTCCGTTGTATCATAATCGACCATACCGAGGACCTTTTATCCGACACAACTAATGAACATGTTATCCTTTGGATAGTATAGATTGAAACGGTCCATCGCACTTGGTTCACTTAAAGAACAAATCATATTAATTTAAAAAAGTATATTAGACGTAAAACTACTCAAGGGTAGGAGTATGCCGACGTGATACTCAGTTATTGACAGCCAAGAAGCCCTCTGCACTTCCATGAGAAATCACTGGGTGGTTTGATAACATGATTGGATGGCAGCAGGGTTCGTTTTGGTAAACGAAAAGCTGTCTAGTGAAATACTCAATTATAAGTACTCATTTCCGACTTGAACCAAATTATACTAACAGTAAAGATGCTGTTTGGGCCACTCACAAAGTGTGATGGTGGTTTTTCATCAGTAAAAAAAATAATAGTAACGCTTGAGAGCCAACTTGGATCCATTTATACCAACAGTATGGATGTTGCTGTTGCCACTCACAAAATGGGACAGTGCTTTACTTGTTCCAACATATGGTGGCACCGCGGGTATGGCAAACGAGCAATATGGAGCATAATTAACCACCAGTCCACCACATCTCACCGGGAAGCAACTCGTCTTTTTTTCTATGCTCACTCGATCACTCGCGCCACCGTACAATAAGTAACGGAAACAAAAGAATATGCCCGCGTATGCCGATAACAAGATATTGCGCCACAAAGCATCGACACAACCGTTCCCAGCCGATGCCCGACGACGACTCTTTGTTTTTCGTAAACTTTCAATTTGTACAACAACATTCTACAGAGACATTTATCTAAAAACGAGCTGGAATGACGACTTACAAGAAAGTGGTGACTCCAAATCGCGACGGTAAACAAAACACGTCGGCCAAAGCACGTTCGCGAAAGTTGCACACGACGATGCTGACGAAGTTTGATTACGTATTACAGGACGATGAAACTTACCTCAAGGCAGACTTTAAACCGCTTCCTGGACAGGAATTTTATACGACAACCGGACGCGGAAAGGTGGCAGATATTTTCAAGCACATTATACTGTCAAAGTTCGCGAAGAAATATCTGGTGTAGCAGGCCATCTGTACCCGTGGCTTGAAGAGCAACGTTTACATTGCGACCGGAATCGTCAACCAGGAAATTTATCTGAGCGAGTGCTTACAGAAACGTTTACTGCCTTTACTGAAGCGGTACAATTCAAGGGGTTTTTGTCATTAGAGCGAATCTAAAATTGAGAGACTCTCTTTGACAGTCAACTAAAGTTTGACTACTTTCTCTTTCATTCATATTCCAATCACCTTTACGTTTTTCATTCTACCATTTGCAGAGTATAATAGCCAGCACTGTTGTGTTTCGATCTGTGCTAAAGAATGTCTTGAAAGTGTTATAATGGCGCTGTAATGAATGAAAGAGAGTGAGCCCCGAGGGAATCTCTCAATGTTAGATTCGCCCTAATGAAACAAAAACCCGAGAATTGTTCTGTTCTATTTTGGCCAAATTTGGCATCTTGCTATTACCAGGACTGGTAGTGGATTTAGGGATAAATAATAGTGACTTTAGTGACTAAAATAATAAAAATAGTGATCAAATAGGGACTAAAAAGTGATTTCCAACATTAAGTATTTTTTAATCTTTTTTACATTTGTTGTATCAGTTGTATAAGTACAGTAAAAATTAACTAAGCGATTACTTTCGTTTGCAAATAATGAATAAAACTGCGGCACAGAGTCACTTTTTGGGTTTTTCTTTGTCAAGAAGCGACGTAATCAAGCGACTTTTTTTTCTTCACGATCTCCTACACTTGGTCCGCAGCTAGTTTTTTGCAAAGATGGGTCTATACGCATGGTTGAAACGCCTTCCAGCATGGTCTGTGCTAGAATTACTTCTGATAAATCTTGCTGAAGAAGTTCAGGAAGAAAAAATAAATGCCCTATTAATAGTGTAAAGCGTTGTTTCAGAAAATTGTACACTTGCATACGTATTATTAAGTTCTCGTTGATAATCGTTTAATATGTTTTTATCTTTCATATTAGGATTCAATATATTCAATGAATCTTTTGGAAGGGCAACACTCATTATTTTATAACTTTGAGATCCTCTAGAAAATCCAAGCCGTATTGGAGTTCGTAACTTGAAATATACTTTAGTAACAGTAGTTTTTTGGGCTATACAATGTAACGTCACGTATTCAAGTATATTCAGTGAATATTTTCGAACGTAAATGTTACAGTAAATTTTCATTTCGTTCCCACTTTTCTCGACTATTTGGATACCGAAAGGGTAGTCCACTTTTGAAAAAACTGAATCGAACAAAATATTTTTGAAAAAAAGTGAGTGTAAATCAAATATGACTTGATTCTTGTATGTAGTTTCTTCATTGGACATTTTATTTGTATATTGGATAAACGTTTTAAGTTTTCACACCTATCCCGTTCGATTCGTCATTGACTTCACTAGGTTTATTTGTATAGAAATATGAAAAATTATTATGAAACAGCTGGAACATTGTAAACACAATGAAAGATGTTATACTATGGGACCACGTGCGTCCCATTCAAGCTAATCTAGAGTACTGTGACCGACCAGCGCTCTGCATTTGACAAGGTCAATTGAGGTAGAGGCAGGACAGCGTTCACCAGGGCATCTAGTTTTTACTTCTGGACTTTTATGAATTATGGCCAAATCGCCAAATTTGGTTGACTATTGTACAATATGAACAAGTGATATTTTTAAACTTCTTACATTCGGAAGTGCGAAAATAGTGACTTTAGTGACCATTTTCCAAAAAGTAGTGACTTTAGTGACTTTTGGATGCAAATAGTGACTTATTAGTGACTAGACTCAAAATAGTGACCAAGTCACTAAAAAATGACTCGCTACCAGCCCTGTATTACGGAAAAAAGGCCATGGAGTGGTATACTGCCAACAACGTTCAAGGTTCCTAAGGACAAAAACCCTCCCAACACGCCAGAGCTCTGCCCAATCCAACAATATTGGGCCATCGTCAAACGGAACCTTACAAAGACTTAAAAAGCGACGGAGTTATTAGTACACGACACTGAAGAAGTCTGCACATTGTAGACGAAATACGCGTATCTGTCAAGATAAGCAAAGGTAGTTGGAATTAAATGAACAAGGAGACTGTACAAAATCTTATGGCAGGTGTTAAACAAAAAACCCGGCAGTTCACATTCGGTAAAAACGAAGCTTAGCTGAATATTTCTCCTGTAACTTATTCTAACTTGTAACTTAACTTATCTTGAAAAAGAAAAATAATTTGACTTATTAATAAAAACTTTGATCGACTCACACATTACTGTTTGACCAAATTTTGATCGGAACACCCTTTACTATTCAACAACTTCCGTTTTGTAATTGTAAATTCCGACTTCAAATATCAACCAAATGCATTCGATTTTTTTGGAGTTTGGCTGAAGGTAGTTCTTAAAATTCAAGATACATACATTATAGTTATTGAGCAATAGACCCCGCAGAAATCATTTTGGAGTAGCATCCGGTAGTTCCCAGGATAAACAACTTTCACCCTGCTTCACCAAAGCGGATTTGTTGTGAGTTGACTGCAATCCAAAATGAACGAACTCATCCACAACCATACGTCAGCAGGAACAAGAACATAAAACTTAATATCCTTACCATACGCGAATAATACGATGACACGTCCAGCATTTTTGTCTGATATCGAGTTCAGCCAGTTTTATATATTCGAGAAAACAAGCAACCACCTGATTGAAACACCACACCAAAAACAAGCACTTCACTGTTTCAAGCGCCCCGCGCTATGCTACCACATGTCTTTCCTGATCGGCCACCACTCCGTTGCTCCTCTTTATCCACTCGCGGATAGGGTTCAGAACTTTAAACTCGAGGTTGTTCAGTACACATGGAAAACCGATCGCGTATCGCCAAGGAACGCGTTTCCAGAAAATCTCCCAGAGAAATTCCTCACAGTAGAGCCCTCATCATTTTCGGCATCGCACCCACGACGGAACTTGACACACCATAACCAAAAGCGTACTGCGGTCAGCTCCACAAGTTCACACGGACAGTCAGACAGACAGAAAGCGGGGACGTGTACCGCTTTGCTAGATCGTCTCAATATACACGAGGAAAAACTGAAACTGAAACAGCCAAATAGCAGCGCCGAGCCGAGAGAGGTGGTATCCGCGTTCGATTGAGAAAAAAAACAACGCGCAGACACACGGACAGACTCAGCCAGGTGAGTGAGAGAGAAAATTCGAAATTCGCACGGCCATGACTTGGTTGCTTGCTCTACCACCAATACCAGCTTGGGAACGGGCTCAGCTGATGCACATGAAGCGAGTAATGACAAGACAAGGGGTCCTCCCACAGAGATAATACTCGGAAAAGAATATTTGAATTTTAAACACTACTTGACACCTCTGAACCAGCTTCGAATAGTTCCTCAAAATTCTTGTAGCGTGTATAAGAAAAGAAACGGAAGGTCACATACTAACGCGGTTCTCATCTACACTGTCGTATTCTACAGCAACGAGAACATCAAAACAAACTTGTTCCGTAGCAATGCTACCAACATAAACAGCAAGTTCTGCAAGAGGCGATGGTTGGATGATTCACACTTAAAAGAAGTTGCTATTTTTAGAATTCTCGTTGATCGAAGTGTGATCAGATCGAGATTGCCTATTGCCTGTTATTTATCATGACAACTTCCAACATACATTTTTTTTCACTTTACAGCTACACCATGTAGAAAGTACAAAGCGAACTGTAGTAGTGGTGAGATAGATAATCCTCATAAAAAAGCAACTAAAAAAGCATTTGTTTTGATGCCACGCACGACCGACCACCACACCGGTCTCAACGGCCGTGGATGACGTCTTTTGGATACGCGAGGTTCGTTCCGCTGTGTTCAAGCCAGAGCGTGATATGAGTAAGTGGGGTTGGATTATTTCTAGATGGACGTTTGAAAAAGTTGCCACAGCATTGTTTAGAGGTTCTTCTCTAGCGTACAAAGCTTTGAATTCGGTACGGAATGTTTTGGCAGTTGAATTACTAGCAATGAAGAAAGCCAAACAATCTAACTGGACGTTTTGGAATATTCAACTAGATTTCCATGTTACTGTTTACATTTCGGGGTTGGACCCAATCGAAGCTGGTGTTTAAAAATACGTTCGATGTGGGTATGTTTATGACGTGCGAATCAACAGTGTAAACCACGGTGAGGTGAGAATGGTGTTAATGCTGTTGTTTGATCGACGAGGGAGCAGGGGAGGCGGAGGGAGTTATGGAGCACACCTTTGTGGCCATTTCACATGTTGTTTTTGACTTCTCTATTCTCACCTCGAATGAAAACAAATCCGAGAATGTCCAGGGCTATAGGTAGAGGTGCCAGATATACAGTTAGATCTATGAAATATCTATGCGTTTTTTTGTTTTGGTTGCAGACGTTTTTTAGAAAACTTTCTCTTGCGAGTTCGGCAAGTGCATCCATATACTGTGTGCAGTAACCAATGCACACTGGGCCAAAATGAAAAATTAGCAGGAATAAATTATTTTCACTATGAAGATGCAATCTTAGAACAAAACTGTCTTCGGCAAAGTTGCAGCTTATAATTAGGGCTTTAATTTGACATCAATTTCAGTTAGGGTGGCCCTTGAATATATTGAAATAAAAATTATATCCTTCACATTTCTTGACATAAAGCAGTACAATGTTCAACAAAGTTGTTCCTTATTAAATTTAAAGCAACTTTGCTCCAAAAACCATAGTCGTAGGTCTTTTGTGTCATTAGTTATGATCATTTTTACGCTTAAGAGTAGGGTGGCCCTCAAAAAATTAGTATTTTTCGCCTAACTGTTTCATTTTAAGTTTGTATTTATTCGTCATTGCCATTGCGTCAAATCAAGTGGTGATTTATTCGTCATGGCCATCAACATTTAAGAAAAAATCAAGAATTTTATTCTAAAAAGGACATACATTCATGGTACCATTTAACCTCAAATTCTTCCAAATTCACCCTAGTATTTATATACAAAAGAGACCTCTTAGCTTTGCCATTCATATGCAATCGTATTTGCATCCCCGTTTTTCCCCCTTTAAAAAATAATGTAATTTGAAAAAATCGTAATTTTTGGACTAAAATCACGATATCTTTTGAACGGATGTATGAAATTACGTTTTTTCTTCACCAAAGTGTGTATTCAAACAAGTTCTAAATGTTTTTTCAAGACACTAATGTCATAAAACTTGAAATGAAAAAGTTCGGCGAAAAATACTAATTTTTTCAGGGCCACCCTACTCTTAAGCGTAAAAATGATCATAACTAATGACACAAAAGACCTACGACTATGGTTTTTGGAGCAAAGTTGCTTTAAATTTAATAAGGAACAACTTTGTTGAACATTGTACTGCTTTATGTCAAGAAATGTGAAAGATATAATTTTTATTTCAATATATTCAAGGGCCACCCTAACTGAAATTGATGTCAAATTAAAGCCCTAATTATAAGCTGCAACTTTGCCGAAGACAGTTTTGTTCTAAGATTGCATCTTCATAGTGAAAATAATTTATTCCTGCTAATTTTTCATTCTGGCCCAGTGTGCAATGGAATGAATGGGAAAAATATAACATCAAATTCCAACAAGTGCATTAAAGCTATGTCCATTTAGAATCCGAAATAATAAAATCATTTGTATCTCGGTAACGGATTGACGTACAAATTATTTTAATACATCAAAACAAAGGTAATCCACTGTTCTTTAAGAAAAGAATATCAATACAAATTATTTCTAATGAAAATTCTTACTTTCTTCTTTATTTCTCCCATCAAACGCGGCACACCTCCGGAGTCAGCTTCCTTGGCACATTTGTTTCACATTTTGGTCACCTGAGTCGCGTCCCGAGCCGTTTTTCCACTCTTCTTAAGCTTCCGCTTCACTATTGCCCAAAATCTCTCGATGGACCGGAACTGCGGGCAGTTGGGTGGATTTATGTTTTTATCGATGAAATCTACGTTCTTATCGCGGTACCACTGGATGACTTCCCGGCTGTAGTGGCACCTCGCCAAATCTGGCCAAAACTTCACGGGACCTTTATGGGCTTTAATGAAAGGTAGTACGCGGTTTTTGAGGCATTCTTTCTTGTACAGCTTCGAGTCCATTGTCTTATTCGCCGCTAACACTTTGGTCTTTGCTCCGCAGCTGCACATCCCCTGCCAAATCATCTGTTTTTTTTGGCAAATTTGTCCATAAAAGCAAACTTAAACTTCACAGGGACATCTCCTCGTGCCGTCGCCATGTAGAATTGTTCGCCAGGAAGCTGTCCGAAATCCGTTTTGACGTAGGTTTCATCGTCGATGAGCAGGCATCCTTGGTACTTCGTCAAAACCATGGTTTAGAGGTAGTTCCATTTTTACCCATGAACATTTTTCAAAGGGGTTCCAAAGGAAAACTTGAATATCGAATTCTGGTTTTGAATTAATCAATCCGCGATCTGATGTTATTTCAAAAAATAATTTTTATTTGAGAAACTCGATTTTTCTTATAGACATTTTTTGGGATAGGTAATAAACATTTTGTTAATCGAATCTCAAAAAACCACTTGCCTGTTCTAAACAACGTTTTCTTCTAAGCAATGCACTACAATGAAAATCATAGGCAAACACCAATTTCGAAAAGAAATTTAACTTAAAAAATCACAACTTCTGCACTAAAGCCCAAAATTCACTCACTATATGTACGCAAACAAAGAACAGTCTCAGTTAGCCAATAGAAGAAAAGAAGATGCAAAGAATAAGGATGAAGAAGCAAAACATGGAAGAAAACTATGGACTTATAATACCTCTTTTGTATCTGTTTCTTTTACTATAATGAAATTTTCTCAACAATTAAGAGAAATATATAATTTCAAAAAAAATTCCTACAATATTTTCATAATTAATGATTATTTTTTGGAAAAGCCAGAAAGACCATTTTCTGAATCATGAAAAATTTTGAAAAATATATTAGAAAATGGTTTTGTTCATATATCCATGGACCCAACGCGCGGACAAAGTTTCGTAACCATCTGAGACCCTTCGGTCCAAACATGTAAGATGATAAAAAAAAAAACACTTTTCTGTATGAAAATGAGTGACAGGCGCATAGTTTGTCGAGCTTTACTTAAAAACAAAAAAAAAGCCCATTGCCAAAATTTCACCAATGTAAGCTTATGAATTGATAAACAAGAAAATATTTGAATTCGATTGAACTCCCGACCATCTGCTCAGTAAGCAGAACGGGTAACTACTGAGCTATCCAACCGCGTCACAATTTTGGTATTGATTGTTTTATAAACTTACTCAACTACACAGGCTTGAGAGAGTTTTTTAAACCTTTTAAAATCCCGCATACTTTAAGGTAAATTTAAAAAAAAACATCTGAAATTTATAATTGGAATAAAATATACTTCAAGCCTTATAAAATGTTATACTAGAGAATTCTCACGTTTTGTTGAAATTTGTTTTTCATTCGTATGAAAGATACCACCCCCCCCCCCCTAACAAAGAGAGGAGGGGTCTCAAAACACCGTAGAAACATTTCTTGCCTTCAAAAACCTCAAAATTCCAAATTTGGTTCCATTTGCTTGATTAGTTCTCGAGTTATGCAGAAATTTAAGTTTCATTTGTACGGGAGCCCCCCTCTTTCACCCCAATCTGAGTCTCAAACCATCATAAGAACCTTCTTCAGTCCCACAAACCCCTGCATACCAATTTTCATAACAGTACTAATAATTCTCTTGTTCATTTGTATGAGAACCCCTTCTTCCAGAGAGATGAGTGGTCTCAAACCACCGTAGACACATTTTTTGCCATCTAAACCCTCCACATGCCAAATTTGGTTCCATTTGCATGAATAGTTCTCTAGTTATATAAAAGCCATCCCTTCTGGATTAGGGAGGGGCCAATCCACCATAGAAACTTTTCTTGTCTCCAAAAACCCCCTTATGCCAAATTTGGTTCCATTTGCTTGTTTAGTTCTCGAGTTATGCAGTAATTTGTGTTTCATTTGTATGGCAAGGGTTCTATAGGGATCTCTAAACCCGTATTTTATCAGTGGAAATCGATCAGAATTTTTTAACATGATCGCAACTATAGAAACAATTATTGACTGGCAATGAAAATTACCAAAAATACATAAAAATCTACATATAATGGGTTTCCAAATTTTCATAAACATTCTTAAAAAATGTTAGAAAAAGTTGGCTCTGGAATTTTGATATCTTTAGATTGATGTAATGAACAACTTTGCCGAAGAAATCACAAATGTGTCATTTGAAAGAAATGGCATATAGAACTTTTATGCGAATAACACAAAAAAATACATGCACAAAGCTCAAAATGTTGACCTTATCTAGAAGATTCTGCAGGTTTATTCCCTGTTTTCCGCTTGAAAATCCAAGACAGGCAATCAATGTCGTTAAATGACTCATGATAAAAACACCTGAATTCATTCTATCAGTATGCTTTACTATTCTCAATCCACGATCATCGAAGGAGTTGGTGAGAGTCGTAAAAATCAACTGATAATGGCCATGGTCAACTGTGCGCCATCCACAAAAGGGTCACTGTGACATTCACGAATGTAAAATGTACTTGTTTTGAAAATGTTGCTGCTTGGAGTTCATTAGTTTTTGATGCTCCCTGCTTGCCTTTGATGTTGCTGGATTTATTGTTGACGATTGTGAGCGTGCCAACTGATTACATTCACATTTACTAAGCCCCACATTACCGATATCATTTGGATAAGGGTGATGTAACACACTTCCAAAATTGGGAATGTAAAATTTAAGGCACATATGCAGTATTATTTGAACGTAGGATTTTTAAAATAAGTTTATAATCAGATTGATCTCACCAAAGATCGCCATCAAGGTAACAGTCGCTTGTTCGTTTGTAAAAATTAATATTTTCGACGTTGATTGGCAACTTATTTCATGCACTCGCCACAAGATAAGTGCAAAATATAAAATTTCCTAGCATTTTCTTGCGTTATGGTTGCTCTGAATGTTACAAATGGTGATAACACTGAATGCGAAATGCCATTTTAATGATTCGCTTCATTAACATTTGTTACATTCTTCTGTTTAAGCAGACACACACTCGTCAATGAATATATTGTAATTGAAATGACCATGGTTTTCCTTGGAACTGATTGATATCTCGAGACAAAGCTGCTTTGTAAATATTGCAAAGGATCTGGGTCTGGGCAGCACTGGTTTACGCCGGATTTAGCGTAGATACTAAAAGTGAACTTGTGAAAAGGATCATCGAACTAACTGCACAGGAAATGTAGCTTCAGATTCGTCTAACCAAAACATAATTTACTTCACCTGAGAGAGGTTTAATCAATGATTGATTGATATTGTATTCCAGTGTTTACATTTTGCAGATTGGCCTTTTACACATGGTTGTCTAGATTTCATCGTGATTGAGATTTCTGAGTCACAATTTTTATGGTTTTATCGGTAATTTAATTATAGTTCAGTGTAAGCTGTGACTTTCGTCATAGAAGTATCTACGTACATATAGCAAAGCGGAAATGTCAATAGTAACGTGCTAAACAGTATAACGTCTTCCGCCTGTGTTTGAGTGATAATTACTGCGGGCTACAAATGAATCTTTTGTTTTAATTTTGCATCATTTATACTGTGCACGTTGTAGTTTTTCATTGCTGTGTAATGCGTTTAACTGTAACACAGTTAAATCATGTGGTGCCACATGGTGACGGCCACATGGTGATGAGTCTTCCCTTAGCTCAGTCGGTAAATGCGCGGCTACAAAAGCAACACCATGCTGGAGGTGGCTGGGTTCGATTCTCGGTCTGGCCTAGGAATTTTTCGTTAAGGGAAATTTCTCGACTCCCTGGGCAGAAGGTATGATTTTACTTGCCACACAATCATACTAAAATGGCACCTGTCATAGAAAGTTCTTAATTAATAACTGTGGAGGTGCATTTAGAATACTAAGTTGAGAGCAAGCAATAAGCGAATTGCGAAAGCAATAAGCTTGAAATGCTAAATAAGAAGAAAGATTAGCTATAAAGAACAATCTACAACTATGAAGTGGTGCACATTTTTTTGATACGAACATAATATAAATAGTACATTAAATCGTCAAATTCAGTGTCTTCTACATCATCAAAGTTACCCGCATTATCAAAGATAACAGCACTAAAAACACGTTCCGCAATTAGTTATCCAACATGAGTGGTGATATTGCAGTTTTGCATTTTTAATTTAAATACCAGTTTTTCGTGACACAAGTACATAATGGAGTCATCTTCCATAAACCCTTCACAGTCAAATTAATACGAACCTGCAAAAGAGAAGAAAAAAAATAGAAGGTTAATTAATGTTGGCATCACTGCATAGCGATGAATAGCAAATAATTAGACGCATTTGCAACATGAAATTTATATATCAATAAAAGCGGATAGGGAGAATGCACTTATTTGAATCTCATCGATTCAATTAATATCACACCAATTCAGAAGATGGTTGGTATGTTATGTTTAAAATCGTTTAGGATTCTGAGGCAATTCCAAAATCCAAACTAATCATGAAACTTGGTATTATGAAGGATCGTCACTAAAATTGAGCTCAGAACTCTGATCAAATCTTCTTCAGAATGCTTAGCAGATGCTTCCTCGGTGTGTTTGATCATATGATTCTCAGAGTTTGGGCCATTCTCTATCAAGATTATGAGCAAATTAATCCTGGGATTATGATTTAACAAGACCCAGTTGCGTATCTTGTTACCCGAGCTACAAGTCATGAACGAGTCTGTCGAAGGGTTCCTAGTTAACCAAACACAATGTGTCGATTGAGTTAAGCTCAGAGCTTTTACTGCGCAGCTTTTTGAAGGAAGAATTCTTGCTTGGGAGTGAGATTGAATTTTGCTAAGCATTCGTATTCTTCTCTGCGATTATAAGTCAATCTTATTCAAGTTTTGAGAGTGTCTTGTTCAACTGGATTATTGTTGATGCACCCTGCTCAGAACACTGAGACAATTCTTCGAAACAGTCCGAAACCTTATCACACGATGTGTTATATTACTTATAAATCAGACTAAAGCATCTACTGTACACATAAGTTGGCTCTAATCTATTCGGTCCATGAATGCTAACCTCGCAGTCTGCGAAGGGTCCGTAGTTCGCCTTCTACTTGATTATTCCACCTTGCTAGTTGCGCTCCTCTTCTTGTCGTCCACGTCGGCGTCGCTTGGTTATCGAGAATCATTTTAACGGGACTGTCGTTCGACATTCTTACCGCATGGCCAGCCCACCGTAGTTGACCGATTTTTGCGTTGTGTCCGATGGAAGTTCTCCCAGAAACTGAAACAATTCGTGCTTCATTCGCCATTTCCACTTTCCGCCTTCCATCTCCACTCCACCGTAGATCGTACGCAGCACCTTCCGTTCAAAAATACCAAAGGTGCGTTGGTCCTCCACGAGCAATGCCCATGTTTTGTAGCCATAAGGACTACTGGTCTAGTTAATGTCTTGTAGATGGTTAACTTTATAGCTCGTCGAACTATGTTTGACCTTAGCGTCCTTCGGGGTCCAAAGTAGGCACGATTGCAAGTCATAAAACGTCTTTGTTTCTCTCTGATGCTGTCATTATCGGTGGTCACTAATGAGCCCGCGAATATAAAAATTCGTCTATCGCCTCTATATTTCTTGGGATTTGTTTTGGGAGGTTAACGTTAAGCATTATGCCTCATGTATTTTGTCTTTGACGAATTAATGACTAACACAATGCTACTTGTATCAACCTTACGTCTGATGTACGTTTCCTTCATCGTCTCAAATTTGCGTGCTCCGTCGTATTGCGAGCCCTCGTGCGGACTGGCCCACGCATTCCTTTGCGATTGGTGACCGACTGCGACATAGAATTTGTAAGATCAAATTTTAGGCTGCACTTTGAACTGTAACTGCACGATAGTTGCAGCAGTCCCGTCAGCCTTTTTATAAATGGGAAAAACGATAACTCTATCCAATTCTCCGGTAAGTACTCTTCCTCCCAAACATGGGTAATTACCCAGTGCAGCGCTCTAGCCAATGCTTCAACACCGTACTTCAATAGCTCGCTTGGGCGTTGGTCAACAGAAGCAGCTTTGTTGTTTTTTAATTTTCATTCATCGGTGAGTAGGTCACCTTCCAAGTCTCTGCACAAATCGGCTTCTGGTACGTAGCCTTTATGCAAGCTGTTAAACAGATATATAATTGCCTATGACAAATATTTTGTCAATGTACACATAGAGGTCAATTACACTTGTCACTGTCGAGCCGAGAAAGAGTGCGCATTACAGAAGCCGACTGAATCTGATCAAGTCGGTAACCGAACTCGACTGCTAACTGCAGTGTTGAAATGTTTCAAAATTTCATTGAAATATTACAGCATAGTTATCAATTCACTTGTGAAGTACACTTATTTTTTTTGCAATGTTGATCCAAAACTGCTATTTGAAGTATTTTCCGATATTTATTAGATGATACAGAAGAGTTATTATCTCGTTATCACCAACAAAATTATTGCCAGCAATATTTCTTTAAGCTTTCGATATTCTAAGGTTGCTGTATAGATATGCAGTGATCGACCTCACTGTAACGATTTTATCTCGAAGTTCTCTGACCTTGTGGTAGAGCATTCAAACTTTTCCTTAGCTTCTAAAAGCATAAAAGGGATTTTTTCAGAATCAAGGATTGTTTTTTAATTTTTGGAGGATTCTTTGAACTTCTCGAAAGAAAATTTTTGTACCGATAAAAAATGGATGGAAAATTGTATTAAAACATGGAGAAAGTCCACTTCACAAATACCCTTGAATTTGTTGGAAGTTTCTTCCTGAAATTTTGAGAAGTCCTCATCTGAACTTTAGAATGTTTTCTCCTTAACTTTGGGGAAATTTGTTCCTTAACTTCTGAAAAATTCGTGCTCAAACTTCTTAAAAGTACCTCCAAGGCTTCTGGAAATATTCTTTCAGTTCATTTGAGAGGTTTCCTTCATAATTTCGAGAAATTCTGATCCTGAAATTCTGAAATTTTCTCTCCTAAACTTGCTAGCACTACTGAGAATCACTACTGAGATCCAACAAAACTTTTGGGAAGTTTCGTCCGGAATTTCTGGAAAGTCCTTTCCGGAACTTCAGAGAAGGTCTTTCCTGAAATTCTTAGACGTATCATGCTGAGCTTTGCGGAAGTTGGTTCCATTTAATTTTATTTTTGGAAACTTATTGGTAGTACCCTCTCTGTTTACTTTCTTCCTGAAATTCGAGGAAGCTTTTGACTTCACTTTTGAGAAGTTCCATATTGAATTGCTGAGAAGAACTCCAGAACCTCTGGAAAGTTTTGAAGTTCTAAAAAGCCTCTTCCCTAAACTTCTTCTAGATGTACTGAGAAGTCCTCTCCTGATTTTCGAGGATGTTCTCGCCTGAACTTCTGGGAAGTATGAATTTGATCTTCGGAGATGTTTCGTCCTAAATTAATAGAATATTCCTTCTTAAACTACTTGAATATGAATCCTACAGGGTTTGAGCTGTTTAATGGAATACCTGTAGCTAGAAATGAGAAGAAAAAATTGTGTTTTCCATTTAATTCCAACTACCTTTGCTTATCTTGACAGGATACGCGTATTTCGTCTACAATGTGCAGACTTCTTCAGTGTCTCGTACTAAAGTCTCAAGTCGAGTTATTAGTACGAGACAGTGAAGAAATCTACACATTTTAGACGAAATACGCGTATCCTAGCAAAGGTAGTTGGAATTAAATGGAAAATACTAATTTTTCTTCTCATTTCTAGTTAGTTGAATATACTGCCTGACCTTCGTAGAAGTTTTTTTTTCTATAAATTCCTTGTTTTTAACAGGATTAGACCTCTTTTGCTAGAAGTAAATAAGTGTTCTGTTAATTCACCTGCAAAATAATGATTTAGTTTATTTTTTTCCATCCTCAGTCAATAACCACTAACCGATGAAAAATGCGTACCAAAACAAACCCTTACTGGAAAAAATGTGTCACTAGATTTCGAGCGGTGATTGAGTCGACCACTCGACAAAATTTTGTCGATCTCGACAATTGTAATAGCAAAATGACGGTCGACTCGACTTCTATAATTGGCCACGTAGTGTACATAGTTGTACAACTATCTCCCACACGAGTTCAGATCGACGGTGATGAAATCGAGGTGGAGACGTATTTGTGAATTAGGCTCATAGGTGACCGCCGACAACGACACCAACAGAGAGATACAAAGGCGCATTACTTGGGACTCCAAAAGACGCTAAGAAACTTTGCCGTACTAAAAAGCCATTAGTTAGACCGGTAATCCTCAAAGGCCACGAAATATGGACAATGCTCGTGGAGGATGCTTTTGGACTATGAGCAATTCTATCGTCAAATAAAAGTGTGTTGTTTGTATGCTTCAATTTTTAAATTCAGAAAGATAGTGTTGATTCATTTAACATTGTCTTTGAAAACTCTCTTAATATCTACTCCCCTTTAATTTTTAAATTCTCCTATGAAAGCAAGTAACGGCTGTTATCTAACAATTTTTCATACGAAAAACTTTTCGAATCGACATTCACAATGACTTTGCTGACCTCTTCTCCTACGTTCTTGTTCGGTTGGCGTTTTAAGTTTACTTTCCAGCTTATTTATTAGTGGAAGTTGCCAAACCTCTAACAGTGTACAGATTTTGAAGTGTAGGTTAAAGCTGAAGGTCTACTTTAGTTCATTTGTTTTAATGAAAAAATCAGCTCTTTTTAGACCTGGAGGTCAGTTATCATCACGAAAAAAAATCTCCTGGAACGACTATACCTGGGTTAAAAAATGGCATTCGCACATGTTGAGTAACTGGCAAGATTTATCGCTCAGATTATACGCAAAAACAACCGGTACTAAGTCTAGCTATAAATACGATGAAGAAGCGGAAGTTGAAACACTTGTGATGACTATTGACAACCAAGCTGTGAAGATGATTATTTGACATAGCAGCAAAAAGTCATAGCACTATAGCTTGAACAAATGTTTTCGTGGAATTGAAAAAAAAATGGATCCAAATATCGTAGGTCAATGACGCAAAATGGTGAAAACAAAATTCAATTAGCATAAATTCGCAACCCAGATAACAGTAGACACCCAAAACACCTGATAAACTTGTGATCTGTGTACAACATATTCTACCAGAGAAAAGTAATTTCAGAGGTTGTAAAAATGTAAGTAGAGAGTTACAAATATATCTAATAAATCTGTAAAAAATGGCTCCTCTTCAAAACTGTACAATAATACTACATTCTTTGGATGAGTACAGAATATCATTCCAGTGACTCAACAGAAGGTTATTATTGGCGTATTTAATCTTTGCAATCTCCGAACGCGCGTACAGCTCGGGAATGTTTGCTGAAACGTCAAGAGATGCGAGATAAATCAGCGAAACCACAGGAAACCTGATAACACTTGGGCAAAATACTTTCCGATGTTAATTAAAAGCGAAAGATCGATCACCGCTTGTCATTCGCATCATACAGAATGAATACGAGAAACCTTGTCGGCAATGGTTTGAACTGTGAGTGTGTAAATGTTGGCATTTGATGGCGATTATATTTTTATTTTACGTAAATCAACTAAAACACGAAAACTGATGGTATAACCATACTTTCGAAGTGTAGGTGTGTAGTTCCGAACGTTTCAGGAAACCACTCACCAACGTGAGTTGAGATATTAAGCAAACCGGTTTCCTTGCTAGTTTCCAGGAAAACAGAGACGCAAAAAATAAACAACAATATGCATACTGAAAGGAAGACGATTTTAGCGTTGACAAAGCCTTGATGAGAGGGGATGGGGGGTCGACACCATCACCGAACCAACCGGTTGACTCGTGTCGCAATTTGTGGTATGTATTATTTTTGCCGTATTTTTGTTATTCTACTGTTTCTGCTTCTCGCGTGATGTTTGTCAACAAACGTGAACGAGCAGTGCAACGGCGGCAATGCAATACAACGGGTGAAGAGTTCAATGTTTTGGTGACGTTCCTCTGCGAAAACGGCGGCCAGCTGCATCGCTACAAGCATTACTTGGCTAGCTGTCAAGGGCTACTTCCTGCATTGAAAATGCTCAATGGGAGAATCATGACGGACCTTTCGTAGAACTGCTTCATAGCGTGTTATGCATACTGCAATCACAGATTGATGGGCATAGCATTCTCAACAATATGTCCGAAATGGATTGTGATCAATACACATCTAGCTATGAAGAGAATATGGAAAACAAGGAAATTAACTTTTTTTTAACTGCGCTACATAATAATGTACTGCTTTTTGAAACGCTTTTGAGTTGCAAAACGTAGTCCTTTATGGAACACTTCACTTCGGCGTCCTGTTTCACAAGGTAGTACCATTTCTGAAAGCTCAATAATACCCAGGTAGCCAATAAGCAGTTCCAAAGCGTCTTTACGACAGCCTATCAAGCTATTAAGTCGCCTTAAATGCAACATAAATGCCACTTTTGGTCCAATATACGGCTGCTTTACTGCAATCCTATGATAATGCTTCATTAATACTATTTTGCATTCGAAATGCTTATTACAGGCTACAAGCATTTAAATAGCATTTGAAATCCAGCTTTACAACAGATAGCATTCAAGATACTGATATAATGCTAATATAATGCTTGTCGCATCTGAAATGCAGATTTAGGGTTGATTTACTGCATATGCTAATGCTTATTGATTACCTGGGTATTTAAGGCCGTTCACACCAAAATGCGGACACACACAAAATATTTTAGAAAAACAACTGCATGTTTTTAATTTATATTAATAATTTCATTTTATATATAAACTTGACACTCAGCACAACTGCATATAGATTAATATAGATTTATTTCCATAAGCTGTTGCGCACATTTTCTTATTCACTCCTTTCATCAATCTTTGCATGGTGTCCTTGTCAATTTCCTTCGAAGCCACCTAGAACAAAATTCTTGGATCGTTGATACCTCTCCACCAAGCTTTTTGAGGTGTCCCTTGACGATTGACCAGTATGTTTCAATCGGGCGGAGCTGTGGACAATTTGGTGGATTACAATCCTTGGGAACGTAGATAACGTTATTTTGCGCATACCACGTGATTGTATCTTTAGCGTAATGATAGCTGGCCGGATCTGGCCAGAACAAGGACTGAGTTGCATGTTTTCTCAGGAAAGATAAGAGCCGCTTTTTGAGGCATTATTGCCGGTAAATCTCAGCGTTTACGGTTCCTGTGGTTACGAAAATCTGAGAACTTATTGCTTGCCAGAACAGATGTTTTTCAGGGAATTTAGTTTTATACTTCCGTTTCGCAGAGTAAAATTCCGTTCCCGTGAGATTTTTTGAATTTTTTGAAGCAGTATGTTTCGTCGTCCATGACAACACAATGGAATTTTGTGAGAAGTTGTTCATAACGCTTTCTGGAGCGTTGTTTTTACCGATTTTTGTTGCTTTGCGTTACGATCTGGGTATGGGCTGCAAAATGGTGAGTCGAAAACTGTGATGGAGCGTGCGTCCCCGCAACATAGCTCTGGTCCTCACAAGTTCCTACCTCATGCTTCCACGGGTCAAGAGATGACAAAGACCGCCAGCTAAGGGTTGCGTACTTGGCTGGTAGTGCAGCCTGGGCACTGTTGTCCTTCTGACTTCAGCTAGATTGAGGAGGTACGTGCTGAACGTCTATGCATCGAGGAGGTCTGTCCACCAGCAGATGAGTAAGAAACGCTGTATCTCGTCAGCTATACCTTAGAACGTAGTCCCACCAACGCAATGTAGGCAACGCGACTCCGGTAAGCTAGCATGCTGAAATCTTACCCTACCACGAAAAATGTAAGTATTCTTTATACGGTATGTAATTTTGGATCATCCATGGAGTTTCCGAGTATTGTATGCAGATTTAAATTTGTTTTTCCTTCATTGCAATGACCATGCAAGTCCATTTACAATTGCAGCGGAGCACAATCGAAAGTCATGCAGACAGTACACATGTTATTCTCATTTTATATTATAACATCCCTTCACAGTATTTTTTATGCTATTTTCAGCTTCGCATTTATCCATCGTCGTAAGTTTTAGTCCACCTAAGCGAGATAAGGCGCTATAACCTTGGCAATTATTGCCAGGCTTTTGGTTCAAATGCCAAAAGTTCACCCACAGGCAAAAGCAGCATAAACTAATCTTTCTAGCATCTATGCTCCCAACGATAAAGTACAAATTATCACACTATTTAACTCTACATGGAAGCGTTTGGAAAGGGAGGTGACCATGACAAGAAAAATGATGTATTCAAGAAACCATCATTTTCCAGGATGCCTTCAAGAATTGGCTGCGTTAGGGTGAGATTAGAGTATGTTTGAGCTTTGAATGATCTCAATCCAAACATAGACTTCACTTTTTGCACAAAACCAGTTGAACCTGTCCGTGTTGACACCTTCGGGTTTGCCTGAAAAGCAGCAAGGACTCTTTTCTCCTTCCTTGTGTTGCTTTGTCTATGTTCACCACCACTTCCAGCTTTACTTTCGACAGTAAGACTCTCTTTAACTGCACATTTAACGATTTTGCGATGAATCGAACAGTAGAATTGGTTTTTTCCAAATATTTGTGCAAGTTAAATTTCCTGCATGCTAGTTCGGAGCCATCTAGAATACAGAATGCGCTTTTGTAACAATTTGTGTGGTTCACGTTTGTCTATGTATTGGTTACGGACATAGTAAGTTTCATTCCATTTCGTAGTGATTTGACTAAGACACAGGATAAATACTTTGTCCGGATTTTGGTATGAACGGCCTTTAGCTTAGATTTTTAAAATAAAGCTTGCAGTATGAAGGTAGCGAGACTCTATTTGAATTACACACTTGTTGGCTTGGATGTTATCACAAATTGATATTCAGGGGTACCAGAGCCATTCGAGGTCAAAAGAATTCCGAAACCAGTAGTGGCTAGAAGCCGTGTAAATGCAGGTAAATGTTTGGGCTCCTCTTGAGTGTTCAGAACTTCCACCTGAAACACCGATAGTTATTACAATCTTCACTAAAGTCGCTACCGATGGCACCTTAAAATCCATGGAGCAGTAACTTCTCGTATGTTTTTGAGGTTTTCTAGACAGGAATTGTCATGGAACTTGACAATTTGACACAGTAAGAATGGAAAACCTACTTGGATTAGACATTTTTACCAGTACGCGATGGCGACAATATGCTTCAGAAGATCAGAGCAGTCGATGCGGCCTTGCAAGATGTCTGCAATTAACAAAGCCCTGGCTATATCTCTACGGACTTACAGCTTGGTCCACGATAGTTTACGTAGCTTAAATCTCAAAAACCGTTATTGAACAGCCTCTACTCAAACGACACCGTTGTTGTAACGGGGAGTCCACACAACCGAGCAATACTCTAATACAGAAAGACGAATAGATGTCCGTGAAGTCTTTAGCAATCCGGAAGTAGACCCCAGAACGCAGCAGGCTTTGCCGACAGCGTACGAGATATGCTGTTTAAAGGTGAGTTGAGTGTTCAAAATTACTCCTAGGTCCTCGACTTTACTTGAGACAATTTGAGTTTACAGCAGGCCTTGCATCTCTGCATCGATGTCGACTTGGCCCAAGGTTTGACCGACAAGTGGAACGTAGCTGGCCGCAAGTCTAATGTGGTCATCGCTTAATGTCTCCTCGGTGAAAACGCTAGAGAATTCCACTTTCTCTGCTTTCTCTGTATTCCACGTCGATACTGGAGAATGCAACGTTTCGCGAATCGTTTGTATTCGTGATTCATCGTAACATAGTGATGACTAAGAAATAGTGTACAGTGCTTCGCGAATTTTCTGAGGGCAGCTCTCTTGCTAGATTTTAAGCGACGAAGTTCACTCATTTGCCAAGATGGACGAGACGTAGGACGATGGATTGTCTTCGAAACGTGTCTGTCTATGACATATGCCAGAACGTTGGAAAATGTTTGAGCGGCTGACTCGACATTGACTGTATCCAAACTGTTATCCCAATCGAAAAACGATAGTAACTCGGCGATATTGCGATGATTGGCATGATTGGCGATGAGTAGTTTCACTAGAGGAAAGGGAGCTTCGTATAGGAGTGGAGCGGTGTCTCGGGCGCTCACGAAACAGAGGTCTAAGCTGCGGGTGTTTTGGTTGGTGACGTGATTGATTTGAGAGAGTGTGGCTGAGCTGTAATTGTCTAGAAGGAACGAAGCATAGGAATGCATTGTAGAATGATTGGCATCGGGCAATAGAAACCCGCTGTCAGATAATTTCCATGAAATCCCAGATTAAAGTCGCCTTTCACCATAACTTTGTCGGTTGCTTTGGCATTTTCCGAAATTGCGAAAACCTATTGGCAATGGGTTGCAATCAGGTCACGCTCGCGTAACTGCGGACAATGCCACTGTCGAACCTCCTCAATGAGATTTGATTGTTGAATCTCTCACTTATGCGTCTAGTATAGTAACAAAGTCATGCAAGAACATCTGTGCGAGCGACAGGTTGCACACCGTTTGGTCGAAGGCACACTAAGTACACACTAAGAAATTATTAATTTTACCCGGGACGTAATACGAATTTGATGAACGTCAAGGAACGTAGACAAAGATTTCATGTAAAGTCAAGTGTCCCGAACAGAGAATTGAGGCGTGCCAAACGAAAGGACTGGAGACGGGTTTGTGAAGAGATCAACAACGCTCCAACAGCTGCAAGGCTGCACAACGTTTTTCCAAAAGATCATTCAAATGGTCTTGGCAACCTTAAAAAAGAGGATGGTAGTTTTACAGTCGATTGTTCCTAAACTTTGGAAGTAATGATGAGAGCCCACTTCCCGGGGTCAACATCTGTATTTGCTGAAGCACAGGACTTAGATGAGGTAGGGCGCTTATGGTTAGCAAATGCATATCTTAAAGCTTGTGAAATCTTCACACCATCTGGAGATGAAAGGGGCACTGAGTTCTTTTCAACCTTTAAAATCAGTTGGTAGAGATATAATTTTCCCAGCACTACTCCAGCAGGGAAAAGATTAGCTTACTCCCTTGCTGACTGAATTGTTCAGAGCTAGTTTTACTTTGAGTTATGTACCAAAAGCTTGGTCCGCAATGGAAGCAAGGAGCATGGAAAACTGTATTATTGACTGGATAATGGCGATGTTGGAAGACCGAGCAATTTCTGCTGACCTTGGAGGAGCGCAACTATTAGATAGATTGAGGGTTGCTCTCAAGAAGGAGTCCTATCACCCTTATTGCGGTCCTTAGTAGTAGACGAACTCCTTGAAAGACTAGCAGTGCTAGCGTACGAGGTTGCCTTTGCTGATTCGAAATGTTCATGTAAAATTTAGGTTTTATAGATGCACCTAAACAAGTGGCTATTAAGAACTAAATTTTCGTTGGCTTTATCATTTTCAAGAACCAAAAAAAATGAACACTTCATTCTACATGCCTAGACGTAACTTTCAGTCAAAAAACTGATTTTTGTAAATTTTCGATATTTTCATGTAGACTGTTCCAGAAAGTATAAGCACATTTTCAAAATAACAAAAAAGTCATGTTTTTTTTAAGTTTTAATAATTTTATTAGTGTTTTGTTTTTACAAAACTGGCATAATTGGTTGCAGTAACTTGATTGCAACTTAATTTAGTAACAGTCAAGTAACATCAACTGATTTGCAACAAGTGTGCTGCTAGGTAATTTCTTTTGAATGATAATTTATTAAACGCTTATATCTATCGAATTATCGGATCCGTTTACTTTCATTAACAGAACTTCTAAACTGAAGACTTTTTTTATCACGAACGTGATAAACGAACTTTTGTGAAACTCAATGGACGCAGTGGTTCTACGCCCAAAAAGAAAACAATCAGGAACTATATACTTTTATATCATAACTTCGCATCGCTATCCAATCCATTTGAATAATCGATTCTAATACAATGTAACAGAGTAAATGTTTCAAAACCGGATCCCGATGATGATAAGCGATCGGTAGAAAACACCCACTTTTTCAACGGAAATATTTAGTCTTCCAACGGGCTGTCGCTAATTGGTTCGACTCTTCATGCTGCTGCTGGCAAATTGAGCATCAGAATAACAATCAATCTGTCGCAATCAGGGTAGTGCACCGCAGGCGAAATTCACGTGGAACGACACTAATCGACTGTGACATAACAGTTGCAGCAGTATCACAACACCATCAAAGACCGAAGGGCAAGACTATTGTGCAGCGATGGAGACTAAACATACAAATTGACTGGAATGGTTTCCCGTGGCAAGTTGAGCATGGAGGGGTTTCAATTAAATGACTGCCAAGCATCTTGTAGGACTTCTGATAATTTGAATCAAAACCCCAACAGTTTTCTTCGTTAGGATGATGGATGCCGCGAATTATTGGAATTTGCAATGATTTGTAACAACCTGTGTTTGTGCAAAATAGCGTCGACTGTTCTAGACGGCGGCAATGTGTCATTTTCCGTGGCAAAATTAATTACTCCTAGGAATAACGTTCAAGAACCATGTTGTTTTCTTAAATCCTAGATCTGTAGTACCAACAAATGTCCATAGTAAAGCCTGTCCACATTGAATTTTGGACACCAAATTAACATTATAAAAAAAATCGATTGTTCATTTCACAATAATAGAGTTATATCTACATTATAAACAGTTGATTAAGATGTAAATCCTACTTGCTGTAAAATTCTCGAATTTTCTGTGGCCCGCCATCAGGTTCCGTACGGTATCTTAAGATACGCCCGCCGTGACGATGCTCCACCTTCTCTTGAAATCATCGGTACCATTTGCTTTCTTCTAAGTTTCGAAAAGTTTCCGCTTAACTTGAGCCCAATACTTTTCTATTGGACGAAGTTCTGGACAGTTTGGTGGATTGACTGTTTTTGGACGTATTTGACCTCTTGTACCTCTTATATTTCTTATTCTATGACGGATTTCGCATAGTGACAAAACAGAGCTGGAGAGTCGTGGCTTTTGATAAACGGTAGCAACCGCTTTTGCAGACATTCTTTCTTGTACACATCCTCATTGATAGTGCCGGAAGAGATGAAACTTTAAGATTTTCGACCACAAGGAATGGCAGGAGGAATGAACTTCCACGTCGTGAGCGCATCGGTGTAGGTATCGGGGCATTCTTCGTCAATGGCCCGCATCTTCTCCACTAATTCCTTCCCTGCTGTCTTCAGATTAGTTCTTTTGTCTGAACGGAACTCAATTCGCATTCCTCGATCCCCCATAAACCTCCGAATCGCCATCAAACATGACGCTGCTGTCAAATCGTGAACGACTTGAAGATATATCGCTCCTGTTTCAAGACACGTAAATAAAACTACCCAACGCTTCGGATGACTGTGACCGTATGACACCTCCACGAACCCAAAGTAATGTATCCCGGTATAGCCAGATGACCACTGAAACTTTGAAAACCGTGATGTTCGGGATAAAGTACCACTGACATAGTTCATTTTTCACGGACTCGCGAAAACCGTGCCAATATAGCTCGTGGAAATGCTGGATTATCTTTTTTGTAACTTCGTGGTCTCTCGAAAGGATGACAGGAAAGCGTAAGTCGAAATTCGGTTCCTTGGCATCTAAGCTACGACTTCCATCCTGATTATTCCATCACTATACAGCAACGGAGTTGAACTGTAAAGGGTGCTGGACTCTTCTAGAGGGTACCAGTGTTCCGATGGCCTGTCTTGATTTTTAGCAACACTTTTAGCTCGTCTCCATACGTCTCTGCCTTGACAGTCTTCATAAGGAAGCACTCGGATCACTGCACTGATCGGTAACGACGACAACATATTCGCTTGCGCTGGAGTCGTGGAGCAAGTAATACGCTCTAAGCTCCTCGGCAGTGTTCGTTGGCGGTTCTGATTGCTGTGGCCAGTCTGCTTCGTTCTGGTACAATAAGCTCGGTCCTCTGAACCAAACGCTCTCCGCATCGTAAGTCTGGTCTCAGTTCCACTTCGTTAGCTTATCAGCCACATTGTGCTTCGTTGGCACCCATCGCCAGTCCGTCAACCTGGTGGGGCCCAAAATCTCTTCAATGCGGAATCCTACGAACGGTTTGTACCAACGTTGGTCGGAATGAATCCACGACAGGACCGTTTGAAAATTGGTCCAGAAGAACTTCCCGTGATACCCTGATTGTTGGGACTGTTTCCGTAGCAGACTCACCAAAACGCCACACTTTTTGGGATCAGCTTTAGCTGCAAGTTTAGTTTATTTTCAGTAACAATCTCATACAAATATATTATTACTTACAAATTTTCACAAAATTCGACGATCGGGATTCTTCCCTTGCTTTCAAAATTTAGGTTAGGCAACTAGAATAACAAATTTCATATTAAGGATAATCAAACATGAGTTAACCTCTACTCACTGTTGATTGTACGTAGATTTCCTACCTCGGACACCATTCTCTAAGACGTCGAGTAAAGCCAGTTTTACCACCGGCCTTCGAACAAGTCCTCCTCTCGTACGCACCCGGGCTTGCCGTACACGACCATCTGCACCAACTGTTACTTCCCCTCAACTCGACCTCTGATCCATTGACTCCGTACTTTCTCGTCCACCACGAACACTAAGTCTCCTATGTTGATATCCTTCACGTTCTCGAACCTAAATGGACCGTCTTGGGATAACCGGAAGATATTCCTTCAACCATCGCCAACTTCCAGCAACTGCTGAGCGTCATCCGGTAATCCGTAGGAAGAACTGTTAGCTGTTCGATTCCAGAAGAACTCCCCAGAAGATAGTGGTTCGGAGTTAGCACTTGCTGGTCAGCCGATTCTAAAGGAATGTATATTAACAGCCTAGTATTGATCATTGCTTCTGCCTCGATGATCACCGTCTCCAGCGCCTCATAACCTGGTTTCCGGGATGCCTCCAGGATCACTGCAATCGCCGCCTTGACCCAGCGCACCATTCGCTCCCAGACCCCACCCATATAAGGGTCTCCGGATGAACGTCCAGCATGTGTTGGCGTTGATGAATACAGACGCTAATCTTTCCTTACGTTGCAACGTGATGACGTTACACTCTTAGATCAGACAAACGAAGGAATTCGTAAATCGCTTCCATGTAGGGAAGATCACGCATTCCCAAAACATCTCTTACCTCGCGGAAGGGTTGTCTACCTCGGGCCACTAGTCGTGCTCTGGAGGCATCATGATCCGAGTAATTCAAAAGTACCTTGATCCAGAACCTTCACTTGTCAAGCGATTCTTCACAGCCAGCCCTCCACAGATCCTGTACTAGTATTTTGCCTTGCACTGTGGATGGCGACAAGAACCCAATCGGATCGTTCATGTGGCTCAGGACACTTTGTTTGGGCGGATAAACATCTTTAATAATGCTTAGAGGAACAGAGAACAGGAAAGAATCACTTGTCGTATCCCAAGTTATCCCCAAGGCTCTCTCAGCATTGGAACTATTGTCTTTGAAAACTCAATTGCACGTTATCTTCGACTATGTTTTGTAAAAAGTGAAGTAACTCATCCGGTCTTTTTATGGATCTAAGTTCAAGATCAAGTGCAATTAAGTCAGATAAAGGGTGTTTCGATCAAAATTTGGTCGACTTAAACATGACGCATTTCCATTCATCGTGTATCAAAAAAAAATTACACACCTCTCATTTTGAAGATGTGTGCATGTAGCATCATGCCTCTATTTTGATTTTGAGATTAGCACTTCAGTTATCAAAATGTCGTCGAAGAAAGAGAGCATCACAATTTTGCACATGCAATCGAAAGCCGGAGGCCACAGCGACGACAAAAAGAGTTGCCCGCTGTTTCGAGCGGAACCCCAACCTCTCCGTCCGAGATGTTGCAAAGATGGTGGGAGTGTCGACTTACAAGAAAGTGGTGACTCCAAATTGCGAAGATAAACAAAACACGTCGGCCAAAGCACGATCGCGAAAGTTGTACACGACGATGCTGACGAAGTTTGATTGCGTGGTACAGGACAATGAAACTTACGTCAAGGCAGACTTTAAACAGCTTCCTGGACAGGAATTTTTTAAAGCAACCGGACGGGAAAAAGTGGCCGATATTTTCAAGCACATTAAACTGTCAAAGTTCGCGAAGAAATATCTGGTGTGGCAGGCCATGTGTACCTGTGGCTTGAAGAACATCGTTTACATTTCGACCGAAACGGTCAACCAGGAAATTTATCTGAGCGAGTGCCTACAAAAACGACTACTGCCTTTCCTGAAGCGACACAATTGTTCCGTTCTATTTTGGAGTGGTGTGCTGCAAAAACGTTCAGGTGATGCTCAAGTACAAGAACCCTCCCAACACGCCAGAGCTCCGCCCAATCGAACAATATTGGGTCGTCGTCAAGCGGAACCTTAAGAAAACTCAAAAAGCTGCTGTGAACGAGAAACAGTTCAAGGCCAACTGGCGTTCTGCAGCGAATAAAGTGGACATGGAGACTGTACGAAATCTTATGGTAGGTGTTAAACGAAAGACCCGGCAATTCACATTCGGTAAGCAGAAAGCTTAGCTAAATATTTCTCCTGTATTCTGTATTAACTGAACATGAAAAAGAAAAAGAATTTGACTTATTAATAAAAGCTTTGATAGACTCACATACATTACTGTTTGACCAAATTTTGATCGGAACACCCTTTAAATGATATTCCAACATACTTCAACTTTTGTAGTAAAAGCTCAAAAGGCAAAACAGTATCATTGTTTCTTCAGGGTCCATTATGCATGGAATGTGTCCGTTATGCAGGAACAATTGGCCTCAAGTCATTCCCTTTGCCATAAATCCCACTCAAATAGAAATGTCTCTTAAAACACAAATTGACAGCTATCCCACTGATTATCATCCGTCTCCTCGTCCATTGCCTTCAAGTTCCAACTGGCTGTCTCTTGTCGTGTTCTGGTGCCATAACTACAGCCCATCACCATTGTTGTATCACTCATGCTTCACAGAGCCATTTGGTCATCGTTTTTGATCGATTGATGGTGATAGTCTTTAAATGAGCCATAATTGGTTCCCCCCTCTCCCTCTCTCTCCCTACTACACTCAGCTTGTACTCATTTCATCATCGCGCACAATCGCTCCACGGCGGCTGCCGACGTTTTAAATGTCATCGCCAAATAGATAAACTAATAAAATGACCAAGCCCTCTTGTAGTGATATAGCGCGATGCTAGAACCAATCTCAAATAATCCGTCGGGTTTGCCGTTATGCCAATTTTCGGACGGACAAACTCGGATGGAAATATCTAGTGACGGCCAGTGAGGTGTTTGATTATCATGACAAACGATGCGATCTCGGAATCAGGTCAACGCAAATTTCAATCAACTGTAGTCACGTTCTCTCGGATGCTGGTTCTCGATGACGTGTTCGATAGGTTCTTTCTGCCGGAGGGAAAAACATAAAAACTAGGCCTTGACCTAAAAACGAACGAACTCAGCAAAAACAGGATAACCACAATAACGATATCGCTTCTATTTTTTTAATCCGGGGAAAATGGCTCGTTAATTGCTTTCGAGAAAATTTATAGGCCTCGGGACGTACTTCCCAGATGACCGGCAGACGATGAAAGTAATTGAGCGGTGGAAGTAAACCGAAGAGCTTTACAACGTAAGCTATTTTATGGCAGGACATAATCTGGTGTCGGTTGGCCCACTGACGTCCATCGACGTCCATCGAGGGCACAACAGAGGTGCTCCGAATGTTTGGGACTATCATTGGCGGCCTATGCACACTTCTGCACCACATCGGAGACAGCATGTTGTTGTATAACTCGTTGTGTAAATCCACAGGAACTACCCAATTGGCAGATAGTCGCAGAGGGGACAAAACCCAGAACGTAGAGTGTATAGCGATGGTATCGGAGTTTAGAGTGCTGCCAAACCGATAATTGAACGTTGGGTGTTTGGCTGTTGTAATTGCTGTGTTTTGGATGACTCTAGCTTCATCGACAGTGCCTGGGATTATAACTTATTAAAGGCTAAGCTATCAACAACAGGAATTACAGATCCCATAAGTTAATATCTATATCACATACCAGAAATATTCGCATGTAACTTTATTCTATGAAATATCCTTCCAGAGTTCTTGATGCTCTACGTTTGATTGCATTTGAAAATGCAGGTATTCTGTTCAAGGACTAACTTGATGAAAATTGAAATTTAATTTTCTGTTACGCTCTGTTCCCATTTTTTTTTCGAGAACTGTGCTTAGTTTAGTTAACATAATTATTTTATTTTAAACTAGCTGATTCCGGTGCGAACCCTGCTACACTTGCAACTAGCACTTTTGCAATTTTTGTTTTACGGAATGATTTTTTTTTTCTTGACTCAGGGGTTCAAATTTCTATCAAAACATGCTTCTTAGCCGAGAAATACAGATTGTGTCTTTTATTTACCTGGATAATTCTCATGTTTGGTTGAAATTTGTGTTTCTTTTGTATGAGAGCCACGCTTTCCAAAGGGGGGAGGGGTCTTCAATACATACATTGCCTTCCGAACCCCACACATGCCAAATTTGATTCCATGTTACTTGATTAGTTCTGGCGTAACGCAGAAAATTGTGTTTAATTTGTATGAGAGCCCCCTTTTCCAGGGAGGGAGGGGTCTCGCACAATCATAAAAATCTTCCCCAGTCCTAAAAACCCTTGTATACAAATTTCCACACCAGTCGGTTCTCTAGTTTCCGAGTTAACAGACAGACAGAAATTTATTTTTATAGATATAGAAATCCTGCCTCCAAAAACCCCCACATGCCAAAAGGGGTTTCATTTGCTTGAATAGTTCTCGAGTTATGCAGAAATTTTTGTTTCATTTGTATGATAGCCCCACCCCCTTAATGAGGGGGAGGGGTCTTGAAGAACCATAGAAACATTTTTTGTCTCAAAAACCTCCACATGCCAAATTTGGTTCCATTTGCTTGATATGTTCTCGAGTTATGCAAAAATTTGGGTTTCATTTGTATGAGAGCCCCCCCCCCCCTCCAGTTGGGGGAATGGACTCAAACAATCGTAAGAACCTTTCCCAACCACAAAAACCCTTGCAAACAAATTTTCACGCCGATCGGTTCTGTACTTTCCGAGTCAACAGACAGACAGAGAGACAGACAGAAATTCATTTTTATATAGACTCAGTAGCAAAAAAAAAGCCGAGCCGAATTTTGCTTCCAAATAACGCCATGTTCAACCTTCTGTAACTTTGTCAGTTATCAATTATTTTGGCTGAAAATTTGACAACATTATAACTAATGTATGGCCTTTTATGGCCAAAATTTCATGTTGATAATGTTTATAAATTTCAAGTTATCGTAACATATATGAAAAAAGTCATTTTTGGACATAGCAATTTCAAAAATCCGTATTTCTGTGAAATATTTTAATAGTGTATTAAAAATTTCTCCTCGCTTAAAACAGTACAGAAAATAATGTGGTCAAAATTTGAGCTGTTTCCATCAAGTGGTTTTGACTACAACTGGCGCCAAAGTTGACGCACCAACGGGAGTATTTCCCATTTTCACCCAATATTGGCCTTGCTGAAATATCGGTGCAAAAAAGTATTTCAGAAAAAAGAAAAATTAGTGTTTCATTTCTATGGGAGACCCCGAGGTGAAGTTCATTTCACTCACCAAGTTCCCCAAGAAGGTGCTGTTGTGGGTGGTAATCAGCCGTGAACGGGGAAATTTATAGTACGAAATGCTTGCCGGAAGTTGCGTCGTTCATCAAGAAATACCATAAGGGCGAAGACACGGTGTTCTGGCCGGATCTGGCGTCGGCCCACTACTCGAAGCGATCGTTGGAGGAGATGGAACGGCTGAATATCGATGTGGTACCCAAGTCGGTGAACCCGCCCAACGTCCCCCATATGCGTCCCATCGAGAATTTCTGGGCCAATCTGAAGCGTAAGATCTACTCCAACAATTTTGTCGCGAAAACTGAGGAGGAATTGATAAATAAAACGAAGATAGAATTCAAAATCATGCCTACACGGATGTTTTCGTCCGCCATGGCGAATATTCCGGTTAACTGCCGGAAGGCCGCTCGTAAGGACGTAGAATTTTTTTGCAAATAAGTTTAAATAATTACCTTACATGGGAAATTTAACAAAAGCAATTATATGTCTTAGCATTTTTAGCAGTCAGCTTTGAGGAGCGAATGTCACATTATGATTTTTGTCTTGTATGTCACCAGAGATTAGAAAAGTAAACTTTTTTTATCCAAGGCTATGATGAGCAGGAAGCACTGTTTAATTATTTGGTAAAATTTACATTTTTAGCTTCCATTTGTTTTATTACGGATATCTTGCAGGTATATCTGTCCCAAGTAAAACTAGTGACTACTTCGATGGATAAGTGTTTCCGTAGAAAATTGAAGCTTGCGCGTCAACAGCTCAAACAAGTCTCATCCACTTTTGGTTCAGGTTTTTCAAATAATGTATAAGAAGTTATATTCAAACGACTAGTACAAATGTATGGTGAGACCATTCCAATTATATATTTTATCTCTCTTCTTGAGCTTGAAGTTAATCGACTACAAGGAAAATCCACTCCGATATCAAATTCCGCTGCATCACGCTTGAAGAACGGATGAGATCACGTGACGGCACTATAGGAGTTAGAGAATCTTTTTGACATAGGTCTACGTCCTTGTTTTCTATACTGATACACATTTAAAAAAAAATCAAATTGCGACCGTCACAAAAAGTGGTCAGGTTTTCAGCGTTAATATCTCAGCCGTTTCTACAAATATTTTCAAAAAAAATTGCACAAATCGACCGGAAAGGTTTTTACGCATCGATTCCCTCAGAGGAAATTGTTGATTCCTAGTCACATACTTTTGAAAAATTCATTAACGTAAAGTCTTGTTTTTATTTTATTGAATAATAGACTCTTTAAAAGTCTTGTTTTAAAAAGTATATTAATTAAAAGAATATTCCATTTTACAATCAAAATGGCTTACGTATTGTAGAGTAGTTTTACGTCATCATTTCGAATAACCTAATACGACTGTACCTTGGAGTTTATTTTTAGTCTTATAGTGTTTTTTTAGAGCTTTTAAAAATAGCGAAAGTTTTACTATTTTTTACCGTTTTTCACTGATCTTGATATTCATCAAGGATAATCATCAAAAACTCTAGAACGGTTGGTTCATACTTAGACTACCTTTAGGCGAATTATTTATAATATAAGAAATTAAAGCCATTGATTTAACGCAAGAGTAAACAGTCTTGCGTCAAGTTGAAGAATATATTTAATCATTTTTAAGGTGCCAGAATACATCGTTATTTTCCAAAGGAGCGTCGTCATCATCAAATTGTCATCAAATGTGCTCCAGTTTATTAGTAGAAATTTGTTTCCAAATTCTCATTAATTTTATTTAGATTTTAGATAGAATTCATGAGAAATGACCGCTATCTGGCAAAAAGTTCAGTTAAACAATTAACTACCTGCTCAATGAACAGGATGAACATGCGAACGAGACACTTATGTAGGAAAAATGAGTACTAAGCTACTGAATACAGGCTTACAGTCTGAATATTGTTTATTTTTGAAAGTAATTTGAATGGCTGAAAATCTGGATAATGCTATTCGTTTTAGCTACATTTGTACCTAGTGCACGACTACGGACTGAAAATGTCCTTGCCAAATTAGGTACTTTCAAGTACTGAAATCTCAAAAGCATGCTTGTATGGAGGTGAACAATTTGCAAGGGAGTACGTCTCTTAAAATTCGGGATCGTCCTTAGCTCAGTCGGTAAAGGCGCAGCTACAAAGCAATAACATGCTGAAGGTGACTGGGTTCGATTCCCGGTTTAGTCTAGGAATTTTTCGTCGAGGAAAAGTTCTCGACTCCCTAGGCATAGGGTATGATTGTACTTGCCACACAATCATACTAATGCAAAAATGTACCTGACATCGAAAGCTCTTAATTAATAACTGTGGAAGTGCATTTAGAACACTGAGTTGAGAGCAAGCAATAGGCGAATTGTGAAAGAAATAAGCTTGAAATGCTAAAAAAAGAAAATAATTTCTTAAAATTCAAAAAAATTCCATTGGTGGCCTATGCTAAGAACTGAACGTGGATGCTTTAGCACCATTGTGATTCAATTTTGTTGCCAACACTGCGAGGGAAGTAACCCAAGATGTTCTCACATGACCTAGAATATTTGAAAGTGTGTCCAATCGACCAAATTGTGGGTGTGACGATAGTGGATACGTCAGAAAAACCATATTAAATAGTTGGGTGTGAATTTCAAAGT
The DNA here is from genome assembly GCA_034211315.2 of Aedes japonicus. NCBI lineage: Eukaryota > Metazoa > Arthropoda > Insecta > Diptera > Culicidae > Aedes > Aedes japonicus. The sequence continues at coordinate 130,812 of JASCZW010000076.1, read as the reverse complement.
CTGTAGACAAATCTCGCTAAGATGCTAATGTTAAGGTTGGAAACATTTCATCGTAATCTGTCTATTGGCATTGGGATAAGAACAGATCCACCAAAAAAATAAGAGCGTGGAAAATCCCACGGAAACACCTGAGATTTCATCATTCAACGTCCCTGAAGTTACAAATACGAAGATGGAAATGATGGAAATTTCTTCGGCGATAGAAATTTATTCGAAAAAACAATGAAACGAGCCGACCTCCACGTCTACAAGGTCAGGAAGGCATCAAACAATGACAAATTTATCCAAAAGTTCTTGGTTTGGCAGCCTATCTGTGAGAGTGGAGAGAAGAGCCAGCCCTACATCACGACAGGTACCATGAATGGCCAAATCCATCGAAACGTGAACCTGCAGAAGCACCTACTGCTCTTCCTGCAGTCTCACGGAGGCGAGACACTATTTTGGCAGTATTTGGCATCCTGCAATCAGGCAACAACAGAGATAACGATATTGTTTTTGTACCAAAAGACTCTAACCCACCGAACTCACTGGAACTTCGTTCGATTGATAAGTTTTGGGCCATCATGAAGCTCAAACTTTGTAAAACACCCAGAGTATTTGAGCACCAGCTGGCTTTAAAGAAACAGTTGGTTTAAAGGTTTCAAAAGAGGTCGACCCCACCACAATTGCCCAAACCCTTATGAGTAGTGTCAAGGGATAAGTGCGGGAATTTAGCCATGGAGAAGAAATCCAATGAACCAACGAAATAGAAATCTAATAATGTTCTTGTTTATTCCCTGAAAATTTCAAGAAAATCTGACTAAAAATGAATTTTTGTGACGACTATTTTTATGTGACTATTTTTTCGAATACAGTCTTTATTTTCTATCGATTTTCTCGATGACTTCCCTTGAAACTTCTAATAACTTTCTTTACATCTTATTGAAAACTGTCTGTAGATTTTCCTGCCATCTGAGGTTATCAAAACTTTCTCTAGAGCTTCCAGTAAACTGTTTCCATGTGTTTTATCTCGCTTTCAGAGGACTACCGTATGATGTTGATTGGAATCGTTATGTAAACATCCTTAAATTTTTCCTGAGAGCTGACACAAGATTTTCTACAGACTTGAAGACTCTTATGCCAAATGGTAGTGTGAAATACCTCTGGAATTTTCAGGAATTCCTCTTCCAAAGCACTTGCTCTACTTTCAATTGCTCTTGATATCTACAGGGTGTCTCACAATAGGTGTCACTAAAACAAAATGGGATTGAGCATGAGCATGATTGACCGCCCGAGTTTGCTACTCCGTTGTTGCCAGATCAGCTGTTATTACACAGAGAACCAACAGATGATGCTTGGGACTAACATACATTTTCAATGTGTAAAAACTGGTGATCCCAAACTAAGGCATTACCGGCGCCGGCCCCATCCGGTCAAGTAAGGAAAGGGTAGGAATATGTTAACGTGATACTCGGTTTATTGGAAGCCGCGGAATCCACTGCACTTCCACGAGAAATCACTGGGATTTTGGATAACAGAATTGGGTAGCAGCAGAGTTCGTTTTGGTAAGCGATAAGCTGTCAAGTTAAATATTTGAAAATTAGGAGTGATTTCCGATTTGAACCGATTTAAACCAACAGTAAGGATGCTATTGGGCCCACTCACAAAGTGTGATTGTGATTTTTCATTGGGAAAACAAAGTGATATTTAATAATGCTGAAAAGCCTATTTTGACCGGTTCAAACCAACAGTAAGGATGCCATTGGGGCCACTCACAAAATGTGATAGTAGTTTTTCATTGGAAAACTAGGAGATGTTTTGCAATGCTGGAAAGCTGATTTGGACCGATTAAACCAACGGTAAGGATGCTATGTCACAAAAACGAAATTGGATTTCAGCAAAACAAATCAACCAAATCATAGCATTTATTTTTCATTTGAAAGATATACCATATTCATTCAATTCGAATCTCTCGCCTTTTTCCTTGTTAGCATTGCGCAAACGCTTTGTAAACCCATCGCAGCTGGCACGCACGATTTCCTGAGGAATTTGGTCCCAAATATCAAAAAATTGTTTCTTGAATCGATCAAAAGTAAGCCCTTTCGATATAGGCTCTACTATATGTTCAAGCATATAACCCCAAACAAAGTAGTCAAATCGGTTGAAATCCGGTGAAGATGCAGACCATTCTTCGCTTGTGATGAAATCGGGCAAATTTTCCGCGCACCACGCTTGTGTCTTCTTTGCCTTGTGAGCTGGAGCTGAGTCACGTTGAAAACAATATGGTGTATTCTCATACAGCGTTGAACCATGAGGAAGCAGATGGTTCTTCAAAACCTGCTTAACATAATATTCAGTGTTTTTACGTTAGGTTCTATGAAAAGTATTGGAAGATTTCCTTTTCGTGAAACGGCGCCCCTTACCATGATTTTCGATACATTCTGATAGCGTTCTACAACTAGTTTATCTCTTGGAATATTGGCAAGACTTTTGACATACACACGACCATTTTGTTGATTATGACTGTTCTGAAGGAGGAATAGCTTCATCCGAAAATTAAATCTCGCAGTCATCGTGCTGAACCAAAAGATTTCTGCTTCTTTGGACCCTGGCTTGCTTTTGACGCTCCGTCAACCCATGAACCTGTTGTTTCTTGTACGGCTTGCTTTCCAGATCATGTCTGAGGAGCCTGTTCATAGAAGCAGGGAAAGTGTTTGCTCAGATACAGCCGGATTACGTCTTATTCACTCCCTCACACATTTGATCTTTTTCTCCGCTCTGGCAGTTCGTCTGGCACCTCCTTTGTGTTGAATATGGACATTTCCAGTTTCCTTGAACCGTTTCAAGGTACGAAAAACAAAACGCTCATTCACTCCGAACTGCTTAAGGCGATTGAATATCTGACACGGTCTAAGCTTAGGCAAATGTAATTTTAAAACTTGCTCCCGTATGGCTTCCATGGTACCTGATTCCACGGAATCGCTTGTTTATCTTCAGCGATCAGCTGTCAAAAGAATACTCTCAAAACGGGTATAATCAATTCCGCTGTTAAAATTCCCCAGCTGAAATATACCAAGACTGAGGAAATTGTAAGACACACTGTACAAAAACATTTATTAACTGACATCTAAAATTGAACTCACTTATTCAATCAATTTGACACCAAAAAGATGAAAAATCTAGCAATATTTTGGATTTTTTGTTGTTGTATGAGCGTCACTTCAGTCTGACCCGTCATGTAAGGGAGACGACCTGGACCCTAAAAATCGAGCCCTGGGCCGGGAACAAGGGTTTCCCTTCCGAAGGATTCAACTCAGGAAATCCCTTCGATATCAAATAGAATTGGGGTAAAAGACAACCACAACAACAGCGCCGTATATATTTTTAAATTAGGCACGAGTTCAAAAGATCAGTGCATAGTTACTTTTGGAACCTACGAGAAGCCACTGCGAAAAAAACCTTCTAATGCACGGATTGATTTTTCGATCTGGAACCCAAGGACTGTTTGGATGAAATTCGAAACTTGATCTCAATTATAATAAAAAACAATCAAAAGCCACAACCAATATTCCAACCCTGACCCACAGCAGGTTGGCTTTCTTTGGTAACCACATAGCTTAATAACCAATTTGAGTATGATGTAGAAAGGGATGTTTTCTCATCACCATGAGGCCCCAAGAGTGGACAGTAATGTTTGCTAGAAATGAAAGATATGAAGAGAAAGTATTGATAGTTCTGTCAGTGTACGGCAGGTTGTGAAAATTGAATAGAAATATTGAAAATTGTGCGAAGGGCCTGGATATAGCAGTACTCGAACCAAGCACGCATTCCCTTGCCTAACATCGCACTGCGGGGTAGATCAAGGCACGAACGAATGCGCCACCTTGACAGGCAAAAGAATGCGTGCTTGGTTCGAGTACTGCTACATCTAAGCCCCTCACTAAATTTTCAATACTTCTGTTCAATTTCAACGGTTCAGCGGTGGAGACTAATTGAAGCGAGAGATTGAATAGGTTTTTGGGACAACATTTCAGCAGCCAGTCGTTCAAACACGTTTATATGGATTCGATTATTCCATAAAACTATTTCTGGATCAAGATGGACAAAATAAGCTTGTCTGAATCATGCGTTTCTCGCAAGATATTGCAAAATTGGTGGGTGATCCATGGCAGCCAAACATCATGATTTCAAAAAAGTTTGGAATTATAAAGGTCAATTACCAATTTTTGTTTGTTTCGTCGAAGACCGCAAACTAATCTCAGAAGTGTTGCAATTAAGTGCATCTATTAACTTGAAATACTAAGAAAGAAGGTGGAAAATGGTATATAAAGACTAACCACCTGTTCGACGAAGCCCAGTAGCAAACATTATAAATTTTAGCAAAAATCATAAAAAACGATAAGCCCAAAAGAAAACAAAACTTACATTTTCTTCATGCTTGCATAGTTTTACTCATTAGCTCCCCCATGCAGTCGGCAACAAAATGCACAAATCGACTGGACGACAGCAGAGCTTTTCCAAAGGTTATAAAACCGGATAATTTGGCGACTGTAATTGAGCCGTAAAATTGTTTGTTTTCTTGGCTATTTTGGCTTCTTCGCACGACTGAAGTAACTCCATACCGGCACCATTTTGGCACGACAGTGCAGTTTGGTGGCGGCTAATAATGGCAAGTGTCGCCCCAAACCCTCTTCTGTTTGAACTACGCGATTACATTAATTGGATGTTTACTTTTTCGGTTTCTGTTGTATTGTTTTGAAGATGGTCCACCGAATTAATATGGAGAGATGCTTGGTTATTTCAACAACACGAATCTTAATCCCTGTTGATTTTGTTGTTTCTAGTTTGCTACTGGGAGTGGCGCTTTAGAAAATGAGCCAGAGTTGATGGAGTGAGTCAAAAGATTTCCCATGCCCGGCAGCAGCTTCATCACGAGATTCGCTTCTCCTCATTTGCTTTGTACTCAAACGGACAAAGGGGTAAGGGCATCATTGCGCGCGTGCGATTATGCAAGATTTATTGCATTGTATATTTTGATGGATGTTTTCGCAAGACTTAGTACGTCCACCTTTTGCCGGTATTGTTACGTTCACTCGAGAGCTCTTGCACAAATGTAAATTTTTGATTGAATAAGAAAAAAAAGAGGAAATACTATGGAATGTTTTGGTCAAACATGAAGCTTCACGAAATATGCAAAGTCTGCGCCATGCCACCAATGAAGCACAGAAGGGATTCAATAGCAAACCCCTGAGGGGTTTGCGAATAACTATCCGAGTCATACGTTTAAGCCGTTGGGGCAGTAAGATGATACTGCTGTGAAAGTGAAGTTCTTCAAGCAATTTCTCACCTCAAACTGTTAAAAGTTAAAAAAGCTGCAGCTATATCTTTATCCAAAGATACTTCCAATGTGGAAAGAGTTCAACATGCTGTTTCAAAATATCAGAAAAAGCGAGTAGTACCCATCTCTTTGTATTTAATATCGGGAATAGCCTTTTCATGGCTTGTTTGTCTCAAAAATTAAAAATATTTGAACAAATCGGTTAACATAATCGAAAACCGGATAATCGGATTAACTGAATGAATCGCTCTGATTCGAAATTTCAACTCTAATCATCACTCAGCGCCGTTCCATATGCCTTCGTTTTATTACATCGACCTACATTTAATTATCTTTTGTAACATATTTCTATTTATAAACACAAATCAACTGTATCTCGAAAGCAGACCTTGACCGAACTTTTCATAGCCCGTAAAAGTTACCCAAATATTGAATCCAACGAAACGGAATTGAATTCACAGTGTTCCTGCTAGTATTACTTAGATTACCACGATCAGGTAAACACGATAAAAACGGAACTCATTCAATAACGAGCAGTAGTGTAAATATAAAAGGTGCGCCCTGACTATTCCACCTGAGGTTATATTTCGGAAACTTGGTACTAAGGAGTGTATCGAATATAAGCTATCCACATACATTTGCGTTGCACGCATGTATTTGTGATGGTTTTTTATGCTCTGAACACTGCATGCTGTGCGTTTGACTGTCAGCTTTCTTTTGCTTACTTGTTTGTGCGGTTCAAATTCTGCGTTTTCAAAATGTCGTGTATTGAAAAGGAAGTGAAAATCAAGGTTCTGGACACATGGCTAAGTGAGAAGGGTATTACTATGCGAAAATTGGCGAAGCGGTTTGGAATTCATCATGCGAGTGTTAAAACCATCATTAATAAGTTTGGGGAACACTATTCTTTGGATGAGCTACCAGGAAGAGGCAGAAAACCCGGTTCTTCCAACCCTAAACTGGAGCAGAAAGTGGTATCTTTAATCATGAAGAACAAATCAATGTCAATACGTGATTTGGCCAAAAAAGCAGGAACGAGTGTCGGAATGATCCAGCGTATCAAGAGGCGAAACCATCTGAAGGCCTACAAGAAGCAGAAAATCTCGAAACAAAGTGCAGAACAGAAGAAGCGAGCAGCAACAAGGGCCCGGAAATTGTATTCGCGTCTTTTGCAGCGTCCGGATGCATGCGTTTTGATGAACGATGAGACCTATGTAAAGGAGGGCTCAAAAACCCTTCCAGGTCCACAATACTTTACTGCCGTCGTTGGGGAGGATGTGAGCGATGCGGACAGGTCGATTCAAGTGGAGAAATTCGGTCAAAAGGTACTGGTATGGCAAGCAATATGTTCCTGTGGTTTGAAGTCAACCATTTTTTACACTACCGGAACTATAAATGCGGAAATCTATCGATCTGAGTGTCTCCAGAAGAGATTGTTGCCTTTATATAAGAAGCATAGTACACCTCCACTGTTTTGGCCGGATTTACCGTCGGCTCACTATGCCAAAACCACTCTCAATTGGCTTGCGGAAAAGGGTATAGATTTCGTTGAGAAAAATATCAATCCACCAAATTGCCCTCAGCTTCGACCCATCGAACGTTACTGGGCAATCGTGAAGAGGGTCTTCAAGAAGACTGGTAAGGCAGCTGGGAACATGCAGGAGTTCAAAAAAATTTGGGCTCAAGCGTCCAAAAAATGCGATGCAACACTTGTCCGGAACTTGATGACGAGCATTCGATCCAAAGTTCGAAAATTCGTGAAGGAATAACTTAAATTTCATCCGGTCTTCATTATGTTCAAGTTTAACCTCGTACAATAAAGGATCAATTTTTTGTATGAATAAAATATCGGTTTTCAACATAATTTGAAAGAAAGTTTGTGGATAGCTTATTTTCGATACACTCCTAAACCCAATGAGTTGATACCGGTAGAAAGTGCTTGAAAAGCAGGGAAGATTTTTTACGATGATGTAAATATAGATTTGAAATATTGGAAATTACTTGCGGTTATTTGAGAGAATCTTCTGTTCGAAACTTGAGCCATACCTGGAAAGAAAAAAAATGACAAAAATTAGATATGAAATTAAGAGATAGTATGTTACATAGTGTTAAACAATGTGTTATCCGGCTCAACATCCGTCATTATCCAAATTGTGTACCTTTTTCAACTATAGGTTTGAACAACTGTTGGGTTGAAGCGAAGAGTCTACCAATCTAAAATATGTTATGGTCTCAATTTCATGCGTCCTAAAGATATTTGAGGCATAATGGGCGGCAGCTTGAGTGGATGCACATTTTTACACAGATGAAAATAATGTATTCTAACAAATGCGTAAAATTTCCTCTCATTTAATTTCAAGCCAAAGCACGCGTAACATCGTAATTGTTTGCAATATTTTATACAGATTTGAGCATTTTCTGCAATCTTCCATACAACAGACCTGATTCCAACAATATCTGGCTTTAATTTACATGCAGGAAATGCTATATATTCTTCAAATCTAGCATTTCCTTTATGTGCATTAGATAACGCAGAAAATAAAATGTTCTTTTATTATCTGTGTAGCACATAGAGGGTGTTCCGATCAAAATTTGGTCAAGCAGTAATGTGAGTAATGCTATTAATAAATCAAATTCTTTATCTTCTTCAAGTTCAGTTAATACAGAATACAAAAGAAATATTCAGCTAAGCTTCCTTTTTACTGAATGCTAAATGTCGGGTCTTTCGTTTAACACCTGCCAGATGATTTTGTAACTTGAAATATTTCTCGCTCACAACAGCTTTTTAAGTCTTATTAAGGTTCCGCTTGACGATGACCCAATATTGTTCGATTGGGCGGAGCTCTGGCGTGTTGGGAGGGTTCTTGTCCTTGGGCACCACTTGAACGTTGTTGGCAGCATACCACTTCATGGCCTTTTTTTCGTAATGGCAAGATGCCAAATCCGGCCAAAGTAGAACGGAACAATTGTGTCGCTTCAGGAAAGGCAGTAGACGTTTATGTAGGCACTCGCTCAGATAAATTTCCTGGTTGACGGTTCCGCTCGCAATATAAACGTTGCTCTTCAAGGCATAGGTACAGATGGCCTGCCACACCAGATATTTCTTGGGGAACTTTGACAGTTCAATGTGCTTGAAAATATCTGCCACCTTTCCCCGTCCGGTTGCCGTATACAATTTTTGTCCAGGAAGCTGTTTAAAGTCTGCCTTGACGTAAGTTTCATAACCCTGTACCATGCAACTCAACATCGTCAGCATCGTCGTGTGCAACTTTCGCGATCGTGCTTTGGCCGACGTGTTTTGTTTATCGATTTTGATACGTTGCTTCTCTTCCTTCGATGACATTTTTAAAACTGAAGTGCTAATATCAAAATCAAAGTAGAAGCATGATGCTACACGCACACATCATCAAAATGAAGGGTGTGCTAAATTTTTTAATGCGCGATGAAAGGAAATGCGTCGAGTTTAAGTCGACCACATTTTGATCGAAACACTCTTTGTCTATATCACTAGAGTATGAGCATGTGCATACTTGACCACCCAAGGTTGCTACTCCGTTTTTGCCATATCAGCTGTTATTTCACAGAGAACCAACAGATGATGCTTGTGGCTAGCATACATCCTCAATGTGTAAAAACTGGTGATCCCTAACTAAGGCAATACTGGCGCCGGCCCCGTCTGAATGCAGGTTAAATCAGGAAAGCGTAGGAATATGTTGACGTGATACATGCTTTAATTCTGGCAACACGGCCTGTATTATTGTTTACTGTATCGTTCGTCGCTGTTTTCATCCGGATTTGTGTATTGTTCTCCGATTCTATAATTTCCGGACGTTGATGAAAGTGTGCCTGTATGCAATCGGCTTGATTCATACAGTGCAGTGTTGTGCTTTAGTGCATCTGTGACCTCGTTCCACACCTTTGTGCATATCGACACTGTATACGTACATACCTGCTCGATGTCTCTCGCCCGAAGCGCCATCTGGAAGCAAATATTGAAAGCAACAACGTTACGCCCACTAGAGCATTGCCTATAGGCGCTTTCCTCGTAGTCACAACTACCGTAGCTTTGCGGAGTATTGGAACATCGCAGATATCGGATCTACAAAATGGATACGTGCCATGCTTTTTCACGATCGTTGAGTACCGGCCAAGTAATAACTTGCAGTGGCTTATGTGGTCTAGTCCATCATCACATCTGTACGGGATTAACTTGAATCTAATATTCAGCTTGGACAGCCACCGTTGGCCTGTATTGGTTCTGAAATGGCATTCCCTCGCTGATCCTGAAACCAAACTTTTCAATTTGTCATTGTCTTCTGGTTCTTTTCCCTGACTGTTGGAAGGAATCTTTCGTTTTCCCTATTCACAAAAAAGGATGCAATCGAACTGCCATCTCTAAACTCTTCGATCTAATTGTTCTGGCAAAGCTGGTTCAGGACTGCTCGCATATGATTTCGCAGGATCAACGCGGATTTATGCCCAAGCGATCTACAACGACTAATCTAACTGCCTTTACTTTGATTATTATTCGTGAGCTTGAACTTGGCCATCAAGAAGAAGCCATATGCACCGAACTCTCCGCTGCTATTGATAAGGTAAACCATGAGATTGTCTTTGCCAAATATGACACAATGGGCATCCACGATAATCTTCTTGTTTGGATTCACTCCTACCTGACTGGCAGGTCTACATCTGTAATGACGACTATGTTTCATCACTTTTCCCCGTTACATCTGAAGTTCCTCAAGACAGCCACTTGGGGCCATTTCTTTTGCTGCTGTATATGAACGACGTGAACATAATCCTCAAATGCTTCAGGTTCTCATATGCGGACGACCTGAAGCTCTACTACGTAATGGCCGTCATGACGCTTACTTTCGGCTATATGAGTTAGAAGCATTCGGCGATTAGTGCAGGCTCTAGATTGTGGCGCTACATGTGTCCCAGTGCTCGGTCATATCGTTCTGGCGAAAACGGGTGATGCTTTCCTACGACTACATGGGCGAAATTGAAGCGCGAAACGACAGTTAAGGATCTGGGAGTCATGCTTGACTCCAAATTTATTCGTTTTGCTTAAAGCTTCAAGGACGTGTACAAGCCATTATATTGTTCCTTGGTTCGCCCAATACTGGAATATTTCGCCGTCGTCTGGTCTCCATTCTACCAAAAAGCCACCCTGAGGATAGACAAGATTTATTCGTTTGGCTTAGCGGCATCTTTGTTGGCGCGACCGATGAAACTTACCAAGCTACGAAAGTCGCTGTAAGCTTATCAACTTGGAGCTACTGGAAGCAAGGCGTAACGTCGCTAAGGCGTGTTTCATCTGCAACCTCTTGCAGGGGCAAATCGATTGCTCCAAGCTACTTAGTCTTCTTGACATCAACACTCCTAGTCGCAACCTCTTCTTACATGATCTCTTCAAGAACCGGCGATCGAGGACTAACTATGGTGTACATGAATCCGTGTTAAACATGTGCCGCGTGTGTCTACCACGTATTTAACTTTAACTCTCCCCGTGAACTAAATAAGTGCCATTTTAAGAGATGTGTATGTTGATTTAAATTGTAGCTGTCCTATTATTGAGACATAGTTCATTGTCATTAGGATACACATTTTATCCGTTGATGTTGCATAACAGGATTGGGTAGCAGCAAGATTCGTTTTGGTAAACGATGAGCTGAATTCACGCGGCGTCTAGTAAAACATTAAAATATAAGTACCGATTTCTAACTAACAGTAAGGATGCTGTAAGAGCCATTCACAAAGTGTGATGGTAGTTTTTCTATCCTTTTTGATATTTTTACCCACTGTTTCTTCAAAACCTGCTCGTTCTCGAATACTTTAGGTGTTTTATGAAGTTTGGCCTTAAGATGGCCCAAAACTTCTCAATCGAACGAAGTTCCAGTTATCTCTGTACCAGTCTAACACCAACCACGTTTAGTGCCAGGATGCCAAATCCAGCCAAAATAGCATCTCGCTTCCGCGAGACCACAGGAAGGGCAGTATTTGCCCATTCAAGGTACCCGTCGTGATGTATTACTGGCTCATCTCGTCACCCACAGACGGCCGAACAAATCAAGATTACCCGAAACAAATATCAACTTAGGTATTTAGACATAATACTCCATTTTTTGACATTGGATGATGTACCAAATCTCATTAAAAACTGCATAAATTTGCTAAAATGAATGGTGCTCATTTAGCTCATTGGCCACGACATCCCTAGCTGATAATTTCATAGCTTCCGTATTTTATTAGACATAAACATAACCGAAACATTGTAAAAGTTACACTCAATTCTGACGTCTTTTCCGCGGTAAATCACTGAAAGAAAAAATCATCAAGGAAACAGGGAATGACTAACGCACAAGTAGCAAAACATTTCAAACACATCAAACACTACCAAGACGTTAATCAACTGCCAATTCAATTCATTCCCATCATCGTTACTCATCCGTGGATGGAAGACCGGTTGCTGCTTGTTGCACCGACCATTGCCGCTAGTAGTGGGCTACCTAGTTTAGTTGGAGGTGCTGGTGGCAGTGTGCCGATAACCGATAACGTGACGTGTGGTGTATCCATCGATGTAGCAACAATCGAATAGACAGGCCGATGAAATCCCAGAGCGGCTTTGCGAGTAGAAGGGGCCAGCAAGCAACTTCATGAATATAATTCGATTTAACAAATGAACGTAAATATCTAATAAAAAAAAAGAACATTTTCAGACCTAACCCTAAAATGCTAAACAGATGGATACAAGGGCCTGGTGTGGTGATGATTGAAATTCTCTATTTTGCACCTCTTTGTGAATGCATTGCAAACGTTATCAGTGCACGAAGCACGAGATATAGGGGTTGTGCTTGCTTATGTAGTTAGAGATGGGGTGCTGAGTGGATTTTCGTGATTCGGTTTTGATCAGTCGTGATATATTGGTGGTTTAATTATAGATAATGCTACAATTGAATTATGAGTAGCTTTTTCGGATGTGCATGTTCAGAGAGACAATGCCGCTTTTGACGTCTTGGGACCAGAAGGGAATCGAAACAGAGAATTAATTATTATGCCAATTGTATTGTGACGATGGACATGATTATTTATGCATGAATCTCCTTTTGGTGTCTGGTGTCTCTCTGTATCTTAATGTGTATCTATACATTGTAAAATTTCAATCAATCTAATAGATTTTTGATTTCACTTTTGGGAGGAATGTTTTGATTTCTAATAGGTTCGGTGAAAACACCATCTTCCCTGATGACACCCATATGATTTCTCTTTTCAACGTTTCGACTCTTACTATATCCTTTTCTAGGATTCGGAAATAAAATTGTTGGAGGATAAAAAGGATAAAAATAAGAATTCAGTTATGTTTTTTGACAATGATTTCTTCGTGAGTTCATATATCAAGCAATATCATCTGATCTGGATGAGCCTCAAGTAATGTGTACGCTTTCCCTTATTCAATGCTGTCTCAGGTTCAAATGACTAAAGACTGGACTCGGAAAAAATGAGACACACAAAAAGATCACCAAAAAATTCATTTTAAATCGGATACTTTTCAAATTTTTAGGGATTAAATAACTTTATATATCAGCTATGTTTCGGCATAATTTATTTATTGAATTTCCTTCCCCAAGCTGAATGCTCGTACATTGCTCTTAACACTGCACATGAGATCTTGGGCGTTCTTTGTCCATCTTCCTCACACAATTTCTCCCAGTTTTTCTCCAAAGCTACAAAGCTTCATCGGTTTTGAATGTTTTTCCGCTTTTCTTCAACTTCTTCTTCATTATCGCCCAAAACTTTTCGATCGGACGCAGTTCTGGTGTATTTAGCGGGTTCACCTCCTTCGGGACCACATTAACGCCCTTCGCTTCTTACCAATCCATTACAGGCTTGGCGTAATGGCACGAAGAGAGATCCGGCCAGAACAGCGTGGGACCACGGTGAGAGCGAAGGAAGGGCAGCAAGCGCTTCTGCAAGCATTCCTCTCGATAAATCTGCCCGTTTATGGTGCCGGTTGTAACGAACGGCTTGCTGTACAGTCCGCACTCGCAGATCGCTTGCCACAACAGGTATTTATTCGCGAATTTGTCCATCTTTCTCTTACGGAACTTTTCCGGAACCTCCATGCGGGACGTACCGACAAAAAACTCGAGGCCGGGGATTTGTTTGGTGTTTGCCTTGATAAATGTCTCGTCGTCCATGACGAGACAGCCTGGCTTGACCAGCCACTCACGGTACAGCTTCCGCGCACGCAATTTGGCCGTGTTTTGCTTGTCAGTCCGGTTTGGCGCCTTGCTGACCTAAAACACGCGAAGCCCAGCCCGCTGAATGATCTGCTGGACGAACCACTTCGACGAATTGACCTTTTTGGCCACGTCTCGGATGGAAAGGTTCGGGTTATTCTTAAATTACTGCCTTTTCTTCCGCGCTTTCTCTGAATATTCCGTTCTCGGTTTTCGGCCGCTTCCAGCGCGCCGCTCGATGGTCTTCGTATCCTGGAACATCTTTACAACGCGGGACACAGAGGAATGGTGGATTCCAAGCCTTTTGCCGATCCATCTGTGCGACTGAACAGGATTATCGATCACCGCGCCCAAGATTTGCTGGCGTAGCTCTTCTTACAATAAAATCAATAGTAATTGACTCAAATTCGGAGAAAAACGATTTTTTCTATAGTAAAGATACATAACAACCCCCTGATTCTATTGTCGATGTCGCAATTTACATTAGATTCTATTGTGGAAACAATAACTTTTATTGTTAACTTATCGTCATGAACAATATAGTCAATTTTACATACGATTGATTCTATCGTATGGTTACAATACATTTAATTGTAAATCTATGAGAATTTTTTTTTACGGGAATAGCGGTCCATGTGACAAATTTGGCCAGCACTTTTGGATTGTGCATCCAGGATTTTATTGCCGACCAAAATAATTGCAGCAATAGTTCCTGACTCGCGTTCGTTCCATACTCTGGCCAATCAGTAGCTAAGAATTTTTTTTCTGAAACGATTCCAAGAAATTTGATAAAATGGGTATCGGGTTCGAGTTCAATTTAAATAATTTTCTGGCCATCTGTGGGAATTTAGACACCCGTATTGTTAGGGTTCAATTCATGTAATTTTCTGGCAATTTGGGAATTCAGAGAAAGCGGTTGAGTTCCTGAATCCAAAACTGCCAAAATATTCTAAATCGGTTGGATATTTCCATAGTAATGGTAACTTTAGTTCCGTGGGTAAAAACGTTCGCTGTGGGCCTTTTACATAATATAAAAAAAAATCATAAGCCCATCCCGCACCCCCGTGCCCCGTGTTTGCAACGACAAACAGAACTTGGCAGCAAAATCACGGGCTCGACGTTTGTACTGTGAATATTTGACGAAGTTTTCATGCGTTGTTATGGACGATGAAACTTATGGAGGATTTCAAGCAGCTTCCAGGGCTGGCTTTTTATTCTGCTATGGCCAGAAATGCTACAGCTGAGCATTTCAGAACGAAGAAGGCATCGAAATTTCCCAAAAAAATACCTTGTGTGGCAAGTAATTTGCACGTGTGGCAAAATGAGTAAATCTTTCATCACTACAGGCACAATCAACAAGGAGATCTATCAGAAAGTGTGTCTGCAGAAGCGATTGCTACGCATCATCAAAAGTCACAAAAAAAACCTTTGATTTGGCTCGATTTGGCAACATGCCACTATGCTAAAACTGTGATGGAGTGGTACCAAGCAAATCAAGTGAACATTGTACCAAAAAACTCAAATCCGCCATATTGCCCAGAGCTACGATCAATCGAGAGATATTGGGCTCTGATGAAGCGGTAGCTTTCTGGAAAGAAGCCAGGAATCAAAGACATCAAACCCTTCCAGCTAATTTGGACAAAGACGGCTTCTACGATTTCTGAAGAGTTTGTACAAACCTAATGGACGGAGTTAAGCGCAAAGTTCGAAAATTTCATGCAAATACCGAATAACTATGTTTTGTCTTCACGAATTGTTAAAACACATCGCATGAGTCTGAAATAAACAACTACGAGGGAAATATAATACGAAATCTTTTTTTTATTCATGTTTTGAGGTGTCCGGATTATTGCGGATACAGACCTTACCAAAACTTAATGAAATATCATGTTTTGAAATTGAAAAAGGCAACTTTGTACCCTGTTGGACACATAACGGTTAAATATATAGTTGTAGCTTGGGTCGTACACAGAGAAACTAAGAAATAGACATGTTTTCATGAAGTTCTTCTTCACTATAATAGCATAAAAGAAACTGTATTGACGATCTATACATGTAAAAAACAACAACAAAAACAGGAAAAATAATTTCAATTTTTGGGTTAATTAAGTACTGCACAAAAGATAGGACGCATTTTCAAAACCGATGAATTTTCAAAACTCCCCAAAAACTACCATCGACCAAACAAGCTACCAACTATTGAATTTGAAACGTTATTCTTTCATTTAAAAAAAAAACCTATCATTGATTCATTGAAGTAGATGTACGTAGATGTAAAATCTCTTTTATACTTTAATAAAACACAAAGCAACCTTCTGTTCCGAGCATACCGCTAACCGAAATGTATCAATTGTTGTTCGAAAATTGGAACCATCCAATATCTGTTTTTATCACATATACATAAAATAGACAACCATCACGCACATTTTCTACCGCTGCCTACCCTCACAAGGCAAAAGAATAAAACCCCCGAAGGCCGTCTAGGGCGGAAATTTCATTTTTTTTGGCTGCCGTCACCGACTGCGTGTGGTAGAGCCGCACACGACATCGCATATTATAGATATCCCAAACAGTTAACGAAGAAGAAAAAAGAAAAAAAGTTCAATCGTGTGTGCGACAGAGAAAAAGTGAGACTTAAAAGTTCGTTCGGAATGAAAACATCAACCGCAGTCGTCGCGCATCGTGTTCCATTGCTAAATCATCGGACGTCGGTCGGTGGGTGGGTGGTTGCTTGAGCACCGGTTGGTTGTTGGGGACAGCAACGAAGAAACACGCGACATAATCTATACCGGGAGGTGGGTCGTATAAATTTAGGCGATTTTCAGTGTGCTTTGTCATGCATTGGACCCAAACCTAAAAGAAATCACCGCTCATTAGTACCCACCGCTGCTGCCGCCGCTCGTTAGGGGTGAACATTTCCTGCAACGTAAGCACAATCACTGTGAATGAAATTTGTGTGACCTAGCAACTTGTCTGACTGGACGTTCCAATAAGCGCCCTTGAGCCGCACGAAAGGGTCTTTGCGGAAAATATCCTAGCATTAAAAAGGGGGAAATTCGAAGTCAAAGTTATGCATAGTTTGGATGTTTAAATTGCTGAAATTTGTCGATGTTTAATCTTGCCAGGGCCGTTGCTGTTCGATTTAAGCAGCAAACAAAAATGATACCAAGTAGTAAGGCGGATAAGCGGGTGATCTAACGTGGTTTAATCTTTCTAGATAAGGGTAAGAGGTGGCCATATGTGCGCTTATTTTTCAACGTTTCGGCACATGCTGTCTCATGGCTTACTCAATTCAGTCGTGACAAAAAAGCATTATCATTGAATTTTGCTGAAAGTGAATACTGACAATTTGAGCTTCGCTGAGTAGTATAATTGAGACTTCCTTTAAGAGTATCCCTTCAGTGCATCCAAATTTGGGGTATTTTTTCCTCGTTTTCAGAAGGAAGACGTGAATCGTGAGCCAGATTTGGAAATATGCAACACGCAGTTCCTACTCTAACTTAAATTTGGACTAAGTTGAACCTTAATGATAATTTTAAATTACTATGAATATTTCACTCCATATTATCTTAAACTTAGAGCTAAAAATAGCTCAATCAATAACTCACCCTTTTTTACGTAGAAATAACTTAAAACCTAGAGGTATTCTGATCCGTTCTGAAAGTAGACATTGGATGCTTTTTAATCGAATCTTTGAAAGAACACTAAGGTTTTTTTACACGTTTTTTTGCGCGGTTTTCTTTTCACTGATTCCGGAATTAACGCGATTTGTTCTAATCCCCTCGAACAATTTGAAAATGCTGAATTTTGAATGCTCACAAGCGCCACGTAGCGGTAGAATTCCGAACATTCCATCTCTTGAATGCCCTTGACATTCTGAACAACTTTGGCGACGACTAGAACTTTCCATCTTGTCAGAATCACGAAATAGAACAAGCTGAAAATGCTCAATTTTGCATGCTCACTAGCACCACGTAGCGGTAAAATTAACGAATTAACGCGGTTTTTTTACACGGTACGTATCTCCCATGTAAAAAAAACCTTTGTGTATTTTAGAAATAATACTGTTTATGGGAGACAGTGTTGCCAAAAATGCCTATCTGCATTATAAAAATTAAATTGCATTTTTCGTCGAATGAAAAAAAAAACCCAATTACCTCGTGTTCCTCACACTTTTTAACAAAATAAAAACAAGAAATCAGAAAATGGTTCTAAGCTCGAAATAGAACATTTTTCAGCGAAACGTTTTCGTGCATCAGTATTTCGTTTGTCAAAGTCTGTTACTTGTGTTACCTTTATCTCTGAAACATTGAGACCCAAAATCAATCTGCTGTTTCCGGTTTTCGATTTCCCCCCGATCCAGACTTCCTGGCTGTCGACTAACGTTCCCCAAACACTTTAATTACATTTGTAACGGTTGATTTGGCAACTTTTAGCGATTTTGCCAACTTTGCGTGCGAGTAGCTCGGATTTTCGCGATGCGCGAGCAAAATTTTGATACGCTGCTCTTCTTGCTTGGACGGCATTTTGACAACTGAAGAGTGAATTCCAAAATCAAAATAGGAGCAACATTCTACACACACACACCTTCAAAATGAGGGGTGTTCAGGTTTTTTAAATGCAAAATTGAAAGAAATACGTCAAGTTGATATTGACCAAATTTAGACCGTATCGCCCTTTACTATATTTACTTCCAATGCTACGTCTGAATACAAGCGTGTAATGGAATCATTCATTCTTTACACATACTATTTTATTTCTTTTGGTAAATAGTTACTGGAAATAGTTTTAACATTAAGAATACAAATATAGTTACAAAAGGATTATTTTAGTTTAGAGGCTCTAGCCTTACGCAAACATTACTTGAGTGACTCCTACAGCATGCTTACTGTTGTTTTAAATCGGTCTTTAAACTCGATATTTTAACGTATTTTTGTATTCTACTTCAATAAACAACTCACACTTGTGAGTGGCCCCAACAGCACCCGTACAGTTGGTTTAAATCGGTTGTAAAATTTGATGTTTTAACGTATTAAATACTACTGCAATAAACCACCCACACTTGTGAGTGGCCCCAACAGCATCCCTACTGTTGGTTTAAATCGGTGCCAAAAATTGAATAATTTCACTGTGCATCTCTGTACAGAGAACAAACCGGGAACATAAAAAAATATTTTATTCACTGTCGACGTCACCGTTTGCCAAAACGGATCCTAATGCAAACCCAACCATTTTATCCCACATTCCAGTGATTTCTCGTGGAGGTGCAGTAGATTCAACGGCTTTCCTTCAAAGTCAACAAATTCCCACCAAAGTTAACAAATTCGGACGTGGCCGGCGCCAGTCTTGCCTATTATAACATTGAGATCACCTGTTCTTATACGTTGAAGATGTATGTTAGTGCCAAACATTATCTGTTGAATCTCTGTGTAATTACAGCTGATCTGAACCTTGCTCATGCTCTTATTTACATTCTACGTTACGCAATTATTTCCATTTTTATTTCGATGAATCAATAGTGAGCATTTTTGTTATACAATTTTAAAAGTTGAATCTGTTTTTGTCGAGTTCGGAAGAAGAAAATAATAACGATGTATAAGGAAAAAAAATAGCGATTTGGCAACACTGTGAAAATAAATAGTACTTTTCTTGAACACCTTGAACAAATTACATCAAAAAGCTAGTTAGATATAAACATAAGAAAATAATCATTTTTATGAAATAGCTTATAAATAAGGACTTATGTGCTTTTATGTGGGTCAATTCGTAGAAATCTAATTTTGCTTTTCGGAATATGCCTCCAAAAAATGCAGAACAAAATTTTTATTCCGAAATTGGGGGGAAGGGGCTGTCGGGTATCCCCTTCAAAATGATGTACCATTGCAGCGGCTCAGAAAGTTTTCAAGCCTTCTATGTAAGAAATAAGTTCAATGAAAAATATAAAATTGGAATTCTATAAACTATTTACATAATTTTTTCAAAAATAAAATAATTTTTTTTTTAATGAAAAATTATTTGGCAAAAATTAAACATGTTTGAAGGATTTCACCGAAAATGTTCTGCATGGTGACAAACAACTTATACCTTAGGACTTATTCTGTTTAAAGTGCAGTATTTCGAGGCTCAAAATGCCTTGAGGTTTTGAGTTTTTTGTCTGTACAAAATGTAGAATCCAGGAATCCGATGAAATTTGATTTTTTCCAATCAAATAACCCTCTTTTAACAAAAAATACATTTTTAATAGCATTCTTATTGTTGGTTTAAATGGGTTTAAAGCGGCTTCCCGGCATTACAGCAAATCACCTTCTTTTTCAAATGAAAAACCACCATCAAACTGTGTGAGTGGCTCCTGTTGGTATAAATCAGTTCAATTCGGATTTCAAAACAAATATTACTAAATTTTTTTTTAATTGAGGATGTATGTTAGTCTCAAGCGATATCTATTGAATCTCTGTGTAATTGTTGTAATCTGATAATTAAAAGAGTAGCAACCTCGGGAGGTAAATCATGCTCATGCTGTAAAACCGTGCCTAAACGCCCAATCGGGAAACACGTTGGATAGAGCGAAACAAAACAAGCGTAGAAATGGAACATACGACCGAAGATAATAACAGCAGTCCAACAGAATCCTGGGATCTCCGGACATGATTTGGCGAAAAAGTTCACTGCATCGCGCAGTACAGTACGGCGAATCTGTATGCGAGAAGAACTTTGGTCGTACCATGACAGCAAACATCCCAAAAGGACGCCGAAACAAAACCTGGTTGCCAAAACCCGTGCAAGGAAGTTGTACGAGCGGGTACTGACAAAGTACACCGGATCTATGTGATGGATAATGAAACTTACGTTAAAATGAACCTTGGACCAATTTCGGTTCAACAATTTTAGCTTCCTAAACATAAATCAAATATATCTACGCAGATCAATTCGCTCGCATGTTTCAGATTTGACAGGGTATCTGCAGTTGCGGAAGAAAAACAAAAGTTTCCATCACTGGAGCGACTATGAACGGACAAGTTTACAAAGGCGAGTGTCTCCAAAATATAAATTTGCTATTAAAGGGTGTTCCGATCAAAATTTGGTCAAACAGTAATGTTTGTGAGTCGATCAAAGTGTTTTTTTAATAAGTCAGATTCTTTTTCCTTTTCAAGTTCAGTTAATACAGGAGAAATATTCAGCTAAGCTTCCTTTTTACCGAATGCGAATTGCCGGATCGTTCGTTGAACACCTGCCATAAGATTTTGTACAGGCTCCTTGTCCACTTTAATCGCCGCAGCACGCCAGTTTACCTTGAACTGTTTCTCGCTCACAACAGGTTTTTGGGTCTTCTTAAGGTTCCGCTTGACGATGGCCCAATATTTTTCGATTGGGCGGAGCTCTGGCGTGTTGGGAGGGTTCTTGTCCTTGGGCACCACTTGAACGTTGTTGGCAGCAAACCACTCCATGGCAAGATGCCAAACCCGGAAAAAATAGAACGGAACAATTGTGTCGCTTCAAGAAAGGCAGTACACGTTCTTGTAGGCACTCGCTCAGATAAATTTCCTGGTTGACGGTTCCGGTCGCAATGTAAACGTTGTTCTTCAAGCTACAGGTACAGATGGCCTGCCACACCAGATATTTCTTCGCGAACTTTGACAGTATAATGTGCTTGAAAATATCTGCCACCTTTGCCAAATTTTGATCGAAACACCCTTTAATTCAATCGCACGAAGGTCCCGTGAAGTTTAGGTTAGACTTAGTCAGTTGTCATTACAGCCGTGATGTCATAGAATGGTATAAGTAGAATAATGTCGTTATAATCGAGGAAAATATCGCCACCAAATTGTTCAGATTTTTGTCCCATCGAAAAATTTCGGACATTATCAAGCGGAAATTAAAGAAATGTGGCAAAACAATCAAAACTTCGTCTGATTTGGAAAATGCTGGAAAAAGATTGGCAGATTAGGTGGACAGTAGTTCTCTGCAAAGATGATGGGTGGAACTCAGCGATAAGTTCGAAAACTCATTCGAAAGTATATTTGCATTCTTGTATTTCCCTTACAAAATGACATTCTTAGATTTTTGTACGAGATTTCTTCCCGGCCGACTATCCCTATCATATTATCTGACGACTCTTCTCCGACGCAATTTTCAACGTTTGGTATTCGATTCAAGCTCAAGACTACCGTTTCGGCCAATGTCACAAATTCACTTTCTTTCTCCCGAAGAAAGAGAGCTGGCGTGGCTGCTAATTAAATTCATTTTGCTCTATTTAATTTGCAGCATTATCCCCTTGTTTATAACGCACGGCCACACTCTGTTGATCTATATGACACCATCTCTCGGTATAAAACACGTTTCATTACACACCCCCTTCAACACATCCCTCTTATCGTCAAGTGTTTTGATTTCTCGTTTCCTTTGGTCCACCACTCGACCGAATTCTTGAAAGTTTGATTTCGAGCTGACTTGATGCGTAGAAGGGTACGACGAATGCCGAAAGCGACTGAAGCGAAACAATGACAGTACCTTTTCTCTCGGTTGTTTCGGCATTCTTCTTCCTAAATGCCACCTCCCACGCTTCAATGGACTGAATGAGCCATGAAAATTGAGTTTTAGAAATCGAAAGCACGAGTTTGTCTGGCCAACGTCTGTGGTTGGGTAATTAGGAGGCGTAAAATGAACGAAAGGAATCCAATTCCTGGGAAGTGCTACTGAGTTGCTACTGGTCATCAGTAACAATTAAGACATTAGATGTTGGTGAGTCCCTTC
The DNA here is from genome assembly GCA_034211315.2 of Aedes japonicus. Lineage (NCBI taxonomy): Eukaryota > Metazoa > Arthropoda > Insecta > Diptera > Culicidae > Aedes > Aedes japonicus. The sequence continues at coordinate 108,498 of JASCZW010000076.1, read as the reverse complement.
GTAGTAATATAATAGTCCATTTTATGTGGCAACACGAGCTCGGTGCCATCAATGGAGAGCAGGGTCGGTGGTGATGTAGAGGTCGAATGATGTGCCAAGGCATAGAGTGTCGCAGTTGAGTCGAACAAAGATGAAATCATTGATTGCTGTCATCGAGCGACTGACTGCTTTTCGAGGGCGAGGTCAATCGAATGGCAATTAATGCCATTTAGAGCGAAAGTTGAGCAGGGTTTTTCTCTCGAACATTGTTGATGTATATAGTTTCACACTAAGGTCAATTGGTTTAGTCAGTTGCAAATGCAAATTTTCAACGGTGTCAGTTTAAAATGCCGTAAATAGCTGTTTGTTAATCTTAAGTGATATATTTGATTCCAAATTCAGTTCAACTCAAAATTTAGACATTGGCAAAAACATTTTCCCACCGAACTGAACGATAGTTGCTAGCGAACGTTTACCCAACCCCCTTCAGCATCGAAGTGAGCTGGATTGTACCCCGTGGAAAATTTGTTTAGATTTTATCGGATAATTCCATCGCCAAGCTGGTTGGCTGCAATACTGGTTGGACCGCACATGCCGGCAGCCGGCTTATGGCGAAGAAAGTTCATAACGACGCCCGAAGATGCACCCAATGAGAAAGGAGTTGAGTTCGGTTCCGATGTGTTGCAAAAACCACATCTGAGAGCCGTCATCCGGCTGCCACAGCCGATCGTAAATTGGCTAAAATTTATAAACTATTATTACTATGGCGATTAATATTGCAGAAAGTTAATTTAGAGCACGTCTTTCGCTTCTCTATTCGGAACCGTATATAAGGCCATCATCATCGTCATTATCACCGCCTTGCCGCGCCGTAGATGTGTTGAGGCAGTGGCCGAGGAAAAGTTGAGGTTCCGACCGAGCAGGGCCTTTTCTCTCTTGGGGTGTCCGTCCGTCCGTACTGTAATGAATCATTGGGTGGCGATATGCACGAAGATTCGCGTGCGCTTCGGACGTAGATACAGCTCCTACTTGTACATTGTTGTAATGTGGTGTCATTGTGTTGCCCTGCGATGTATACAGAGTGCTGCTTAATCGAAATTTATGACTATCACGAGATCACTACTGGTGTAATTCTTCAGAATAAGCCTTTCGATTATCGGTTCAAGGATGGCTTAAAGATTAAACATTGCAGATAGAACACTGTTGTTCAATATAAATGTCTTCCATCGCCTCATCCAGTTATCGATTCCGCATTGAATCATCGATTTTGCAATCGATGTCTACAATCACGCAATCACATCTTCCAACCGCAATGCAATCCAAAATGGTGATTTTGTATCGAGTTTGGCCTAGATTTGCCCCGCGTGTGAAGTCGGCAATGTACGTTTGTGTACGCTAAAAATACGCTATCCAAAAACAAGAAACGGTTATTTCTGTTGACATAAGGCGACAACACACACCCAGGCAAGAGTCGTTCTAGTGCTAGCAGCGACTGCATCTACCCACTAAGAATGATCAAACGGTTCTCGGTGCAGCGGTCTTCGAGACGTTGTCGCGTTTCATTCAGTGTGAAACACATTTGAGGTGAACTTTGGACAACCTGGTCATCGCAACATGGTTTTGCTGTAGTTGAATTGAAATCCGATTTAATTGGGTGCTTTTTGCGAGAATTGCTAACCTATGATTCACGGGAGTTGTTTGTTACAAATGTTGATCGAAAATAGGAGACTAATTGATTGCGGTTGAAATCTAGTTGGTTTTGTACGTCAACCTTCTTAACCACGGAGGTGATAATTGATTTCAGGGTGCACGAATAACAAGTGTGAAAGGAACTGATTTTAATTACCTGATAGCACTTATTTCTGCCGGTTGTCACATGTGTCGAATTTCACGCCAATTCATACAATTGTTGGCAGCACCCCCTCAGAATCTAATGAAACTTTGTGGGTGTGTAGACTATGTCTTTTCAAGCACCAACTTTTTTTTCAAAATGTATGTAGACTACCATTTGAAAAGGGCTTAAGTTTTTTGATCGATTTTTTTTAAAGCAACTTAACTAAAAAAGGAACACATTTACAAAAAAGTGATACATTAGTGACTCTTAGAAAATTGTCTTTACTTGTATGAAAAAATTGTAAAAATTGTAAAACCAATTCTTACACGCTAAAAATAATATTTCGAAATTTAAAGTCAATTTGCAAAATATGGCTATCTTAGAATTGAACGATTTTTTTTTAATAAAGGCAATATAATTGTCTAAAAGTTCGCCATACATTGCAAGATTGGCACTCAAAAGGCAAAAAAGTTTTTATAACAACAGGCTGTCAACATAACTCAAAAAGGAACAGACTTATAAAAAAGTGATGCATGAGTGACTTTTAGAAAATTGTCCTTACTTTTATGAAAAAAATTGTAGAAATTGTAAAATCAATTTTTACACGCTAAATAAAATAATTTTAAAATTTAAAGTTAATTTGCAAAATATGGCTATCTTAGAATTGAACAAAATGTTTTTAATAAGACAATATAATTGTCCAAAAGTTCCCCATACATTGCCAGATGGGCACTTTTAAGGAAAAAAAGTTTTTCTAACAACAATTTTTTCTTGTCACCATAACTCAAAAAGGAAAAGATACAAAACAATCGATACTTACACGCTAAAAATAAATATTTTAAAATTTAAAGTCAATTTGCAAAAAACTGACTATCTTAGAATGGGACGAAATTTATTCTTAATATAGGCAATATTATTGTTTAAAAGTTCGCCATACATTGCAAGATGGGCACTTGTAAGGAAAAAAAAGTTTTTCCAACAATATAGTTTTCATGTTCAATTTTTACCGTGTATCGCGTCAACCCGTCTTTTAATTTGGTCCTAAAACCACGCAGAAGCCATTGAAATTTAATTATAATGACAATTTTGATTTTTAAAGGGTTTTTGAATGTTTGAAAAATCAAGGCTGCTATTTGGAAAGGGCTTAGTTTTAAATTATAAATTTGTTAAAACAAAAAACAAGGGGAAGTTTTAACTCAAATCAATCGAAACTTTTTTACAATTATAAGTGTATCCATGTAGTATACAAAAATATTTATTTCAAATTTTTTTCAACAAAATGGCGGCCGTTAGAGAACGTTGAAAAAGTTGTTGCTTTTTACTTGTGCCGGCTCTCCTGGTCGCAGTTTCGATCTGAAACCTGCTAACTCAAAAAAAAATTACATTAATTACATGTACAGTTAGTAGATGAATAAAAAAAAAAAATTGCACTTTTGGCGTAGCTTTTTTGAAAAAATCCACATTTTTTCGGCCATTACATTTTTCCGTATTTAATAATAAAATATTACAACAATTTTTAATTCATATAGAAGGTAATACTATAATAAAAAAAACCCTATAAGTTTCATCTTAATCGAATAATTAGTTTTCGAGCTATCACCGGCATAAACTCAGAAAATGCTGTTTTGAGAAAAACGCGTTGAAAGTTTTAATTATCGGTCTGAGCGCGAAGAAGGCGTCTTCAAAAAACTATGAAACAAAGCCCTTGGAGTTCGAATTTCGAAAAATAGGTTTCAGGAGCGTTTTCTACGGGAAATTTATCAACTTTTTATGCAAAAAATATATTGTAATTTTTGGTCATTCTAACTGTATATCCCCCTTAATACAGGTGGTTGATCCTGGTTATGACCTATAAATTGGAAAACAAAAGCTTTATCATAATATCTGAAGTATTGACCCACGACTCAATAGCAGTTCAGTTGTTTACACCGTGTCCAATATATTCTCATACACTTTTTCTTTGCATTGGTGTCGTGCAACTACTCAACATGCTTCACGTATGTGTTGGTGTAGTTTTGCACTATGTTTATACAAACGCTTTTAGATTATGCCCTATTGTTTAATTCGGTGTTAATCTTTTACCAGCGATGAAAGAGTTTCGTGCTGTGGTGATAAAAAAGTTTTTGAAAGGTGAGTGCCCAGGCGCTATATTCAGAAATTTGAAAAACCTCGGAGTAAATCGGGATTTTGTGTACCGAACCATCCGAAGGTACCGTGACACCAACTCGTTGGATGACCGGAAGAGATCCGGTCGTATTCGTACGGTGCGGACTGCACGAGTTGTTAAAGTGGTCAGGGAACGAATTAGACGAAAACCACAGCGCTCTGTACGGAAAATGGCCGCAGATATGAATGTTTCGAGATCGTCAATGCACAATATACTGCAAAATGACCTCGAATTCCAAGCTTTCAAGAAACGTAAGATTCACGGAGTTTCGGAACCTTCCAAGCAGAAACGACTCGAAAGAGCAAGTCTGCTTTTGTCGCGGCATGGTGGGGAAGCATTTATCTTTTCTGCCGAAAAGTTAATCGTCTTTCCACAATCCCACAATGTCCAGAACGACAGATTGTGGACTCTCTCTCTCTTCGAGAACTGTTCCAGAGAGTAATAGGAATATTCCACGGTTCCAAAGTGCTGCGTCAGTGATGGTTTGGGGAGGAATTTGCAAGCGAGGCAAATTACCACTGGTTTTCATCGAAAAAGGCGTTAAAGTGAATGTCGTATATTATAAAACGGAAGCTTTCGAGAAAGTTGCCAAGCCATATGTAGAAGAGGTGGTTGGAGATGATCACTATGTGTTTCAGCAGGACGGAGCGCTATCGCATACTGAAAATCTCGTTCAGGGCTGGTGTCGAGAAAATTTGATTTGAGCGATATATTGTGTGCACTTTGTTTTTGACATGGGAGAGGAAAAAAACAGAGTGCACACAATATATCGCTAGAATAACTATCACAAGCTAAAGTGGTACATGAGCGCCTTTCCATACGTCAATTTTTGCCTGTTGAAGTGGCGGACTTGTTCCGTGCTACAACCTGCCCCGCAGTGGGATGTTAGGCAAAGATTGACGTCCATGGTTCAAGTACCACTGGAAACATGCCCTTTCACTCAACTTTTAAACGTCTGTTTGATTTCCTACCTGCCATACACTAACGGAACTTTCAATACTTTCTCTTCATATCTATCATTCTAGCAAAAAACATTAATGTGCACTCTTGGTGCCTCATGGTGATGAGAGAACATCTCCTTTTACATCATACTCGTTACTCCACGCACGGAGAATATATAACATAACAATTGGTTCTGGTGGTAACCATTAATTATACTGGTGGGGACCAGTATCGCACCGCTTCACGGTGTTTCTCTCCGAGGTCTCTACGTTGGAGACGACGAGAAAAACTTTAGTGATCGTCAATCGGTGCGAATCAAAACAAACCCAAAAAAGGAGAGAGTTCCTCTCCCATGTGCGCATCAATAAACAGAGTGCACACAATAGATCGCTAGAATAACTATACAAGCCACAGTGGTACATGAGCGTCTTTCCATACGTCAATTTTTGCCTGTTGAAGTGGCGGACTTGTTCCGTACTACAACCTACCCCGCAGTGGAATGTTAGGCAAAGATTGACGTCCATGGTTCGAGTACAATTGGATACATGCCCTTTCGCTCAATTTTCAAAACATCTGTTAGATTTTCCTACCTGCCGCACTCTGACGGAACTATCAACACTTTCTCTTCACATCTTTCATTCTAGTCAAAAACATTAATGTTCACTCTTGGTGCCTCATGGTGATGAGCGAACATCTCTTTCTACATCATAATCGTTACTCCTCGCACGGAGAATAAATAACATAACAATTAATGTAAATTAAAGTATGTCAAAGAAATTAATGACAGATTGGTGAGATCATTCCACATTTCATGTTTATTTGATTAGAGCAGCGCTTGTAGCGGTTATCTGATGTAATAATAGTGACTTTAGTGACCAACATGTCGAAAATAGTGACCAAATAGTGACTTAGAGGCAATAAAAAAGTGACCAAATAGTGACTTTGGGATAGTTGAAAAATAATTTAAAGTGACTTTATCGAGTGTTTTTTTTTTTTGGTTTTCTAGCAAAGACTAGCTTTTTTTTCTCTACAGCGTCTGTTACTTTTGTTAGAGGTAGTCGAAGTTCGACCATGCTATACTTTTGGCAAAGTTAAATAATTTAACTGTTATGTTTGTATTCTCCGTACGTCCAGTAACGATTATGATGAAGATGGAAATGTTCACAGATCACTATGAGACCTCAAGGCTATCGTTCAATTTTCAATACTTCTAACCGAATAACTTGATAATTGGCCTTGGAATTTAAGAGCTCAGATACCATAATACATGTTCCCACAATGGTATGCGAATACCAAATTGAGGTACAACAACACCAAAAGAGTACCTCTCAGGTATTCCCAGGTATCAGAAATAACAGGTTTTGCTATTCGAGATACATTTTGCTTGCAATTCTTATGTAGTTTGTTTAGCTATTTTACCTCTTGATCTGAGCTTTTTAGTACCAAGGCCAGTTGTCCAGATCAATATTAGGTATTCATATGTTGTTGTCTCCTGCTCGGGTATCGATACGCGATACCTATAACAGTCCAGCAACATCGAAAAAGTTAGGATAAGGCTTGTTCGCGACCAAATCTGGACACCCCTAAATACGTATATCTCTGGAAATACTTCGTCAACGCGTGATATATTTCGCAGAATGATGAACGTATGTCTGTTTATTGTGTAAAATCAATTATTGGTGATACTACAAGCTTTTAGATTGAAAATAGCGTCGAAAGAAGAGCAAGTACGTAAAGCAATTGTGTGCGGTCGCAATGAAAATCCGGATGTCAGTAAGAAAACTTGCAAAAGAGCTTGGTTTTCCTGCAAACACTGTCCATAACGTTCTTAAATCTTTCGATACACGTTTGAGAACCGCCACAAAGGTTGAAAGCGGAACAAAAATTGATCTCAGGAACCACCAGAAGGACGCGAAGGTGAAGCAAATATTGCAGAATAGATCAGATCTTTCGGTACGTACTGTGACTAGAAAAATATAAATGTCCCCAACTTTCGTGAGCTCGCAAGTATCGCGAATGTTTGACGAAGCTTTCCTGCGTAATAATGGACAATGAAACTTATGTGCTGGAAGACTTTAAGCAGCTTTCCGGAATATTTTAATATACTGCCATGCAACGGAACGGCGTAGAGGAGCATTTCAGTACGAAGAAAAAGGCCAAGTTTCCCAAAAAATATTTGGTTTGGCAGGCAATATGCAGCTGTGGTCGAGCAAGCTAAAGCTTCATCACTACCGGAACGTTAAACAAGGAAATATACCGTGAAGAATGCCTAAAGAAGCGCTTAGTGAACAGGAACGAATAACTTGATAACTGTCCTTGGTATTTAAGAGCTCAGATTAAGAGGTTAAAATACCTGAGGATAGTACCATAAAATTGTTCCCACAATGTTATGCGAATACCAGACAACAAGATAAAAATTAGTTATTCATATGTTGTTGTCTCCTGCTCGGGTTATTACCATTCCTAAGCAGCCATGATGCTCCCTCGCTATTCTGGCGTGATGTGGCATCTTGTCACTACGCCAAAGATGTTTTGGAAAGGTATAAAGCGAATGGAGTCCATGTTGTACCAAAAGAGGCGAATCCACCTAACTGTCCGAAGTTCCGACCTATCGAGCGGTATTGGGCTCTCGTGAAGGGAGAACTCTCGCAATATAAACAACAAGCTACAACTATAGAAAAATTTCAAAAATCTTGGACAAAAGCTTCTAAATCGATTGCAGAAAAGTTTGTTCAGACCCTAATGGCTGGAGGAAACTCAAAAGTTCGTAGTTTCTTCATGCAGCCTAATGTTATGTTTATTAAATGAATGAAAAATGTTTCTGGGATTGAACTAACAGCAAATTTGTTTGATTATACATATTTTGTCGCGAACAAGCCTCACAGAGAGTCGGATCTAAGACTTTCTCTCTATCTAAATTTAAAAAGGTTGGGTCACATCCTTTGTTACAAATATCTATATTATAAACAGCTCAAACCCTTTAGGATTCTATATTATTGTTTATTATAAAAAGTGGAACGGTCAAAAATTGATCACGTGATTAAGTGCACACTGATTAGATTTTTATATAAAGGATCAATCTTTATTTTAATTTTTTTTGAGTTCATCGTCTACAAAACACAGGAAAATTTACTCGATTAGGTTTCCGATTTTACAAAAGCGAACTATTGGGATTTACGTTTCACACCTTCCATCAAGCTTTGTACCGCTATTATATCCCCCTTATTTGATGCTGAATGTCAATTTGCCTTGAACTATTTTTCACTGAAGATGTTGTTTTGAGAAGGAAATAATTTCTCATCACCATGAGGCTCTAGGAGTAGACAGCTTTTTTTTTTTGCTAGAACAAAGTTGTGAAGAGAAACTATTGATAGTTCCGTTAGCTCACGGCAGGCTGTGAAAATTGAATAGAAGTAGTTTGAAATTGAGCGGAGGGCATTGTGAGGTATTATTCCGAAACAGGAAACACAGACTTTTGCCAAGCATCCCCATGCGGGGTAGGTCAAGGCATGATCGAATACACCAGTCAAGGCCAGTCAAGGTGGTGCATTCGATCATGCCTTGACCTACCCCGCATGGGGATGCTTGGCAAAAGTTTGTGTTTCCTGTTTCGGAATACTACCTCACAATGCCCTCCGCTCAATTTCAAACTACTTCTATTCAATTTTCACAGCCTGCCGTGAGCTAACGGAACTATCAATACTTTCTCTTCACAACTTTGTTCTAGCAAAAAAAAAAATGCTGTCTACTCCTAGAGCCTCATGGTGATGAGAAATTATTTCCATCTCAAAACAACATCATCACAGATCGTGACCCCGCGTATGGGAGAATACAAGGAAAGAACAATATCAAGTGTATTTTTCACTTCCAACTGTTTATTAAGCTCTCTTGAGGTTTCTCTTTACGATTGCCGAATATTTTCCAATTAGGGACAGTTCCAGCGAGTTTGGAGGGTTGTTTTCCTTGGGAACGATTTGCATACTACAGGTATACCTCGATAGTAAGGAGTGTATCGAAAAGTAGTTATAAACATTCGATGCGTTATTACGTATAAACTACTGTATATATTTTTAGCGTGTAAGCGCAATTTGCTTTGTTTACATGTCAAAAATGATTATTCGGTTCATTCATTTCCGTTGATAAAGTTGTATTCAAAATGTCGCGAATTGAATTTGAGACTAAAAAGAAAATTCTGCACACTTGGTGAACCGAAAAGGGTGTTACTTACAACCAGATTGCGAAAAGAGTAAATGTTCACCCGGCAAGTGTAAAACGCATCATCGAAAAGTTTGGTAAGGAGTGCTCCCTCAAGGATTTACCAAGAAGTGGCCGGAAACCCGGCTCCAGCAACCCCGATTTGGACCAAAAAGTTGTGGATTATATTCAACGGCACAGATCTGACTCTACTCGCGATCTAGCCAAGAAGTTCAGGACCAGCATCGGAATGATTCAACGAATCAAGCGCAGGAATGACTTGAAGACGTACAAAAGCAGAAAGTGCCCAAACAAACTCCGGAACAAAAGTCTCGTGCCAAAACCAGGGCTCGAAAGCTGTACAGCTGCATTTTTGGACAATGTCGACCAGTGCATTTTGATGGATGACGAAACATACGTTAAAGAAGATTCAAGAACGCTACCGGGGCCGCAGTTTTATACTAAATCTGTTGGGGAACGTGTGCCAACCGCAGATACGACTGTTGCGATGGAGAAATTCGGTCAGAAGGTGCTCATTTGGCAAGCTATTTGCACATGTGGCTTGCGTTCTTCAATTTTCTATACAAAAGGAACTATAAATGCTGAGATTTATCAAAAGGAATGTTTGAAGAACAGGTTGCTACCATTGTATAGAAAGCACAAGTGCCCTCTCTCTTCTGGCCAGATTTGGCATCGGCACATTACGCCAAATCCACTCTACAGTGGCTGACGGAGAATAACATCAAGTTCGTAGAAAAAGACATCAACCCACCAAACTGTCCCCAGTTGCGACCGATCGAACGCTATTGGGCAATAGTCAAGCGTATATTTAAGAAGGATGGTACAGTGTCCCAAAACATGACCGATTTTAAGAAAAATTGGGCAGCGGCATCCAGGAAGTGCACAAAGGTCACTGTGCAGAATTTGATGGCAGGTGTCAAATCAAAGGTACGGGCATTCTACAGAAATGAACATGATGACTAGTTTTTCCGTTTGGATCTTTGTAAACATGTTAAGCTATAATAAACTGAAATAGTATGTTAATTTTAACCATGTTTTCATGCCTATTTTATTATTTGGAAGTTTATAACTACTTTTCGATACACTCCTTACGTACATCAACATTCACACTTCAAATCAAAATTGCATGAAAACTACTGATTGTATCTGAAATCTAATAACACCAAAAGAAAGGGCGGGAGGTTGTTCTTTATTTGGTCATTTCAGATTCAATCAGTAGTTTTTATTCGATTGCGATTTGAAGTGAGAAGGTTGATGTACGTACTATCGAGGTATACCTGTATTCGCAGTATACAATTTTTGAGCCATTTTCCGCAGTGGCAATAAGTGAGGTCTGGCCCGGAACAACTATGTTTCTTCAAGAAAGGCAATAAGCGGTTTTGAACGCATTCTTTTACATAAGTATCTTGGTTTACAGTGCCAGTTGTCGCGAAACTTTCGCTTTTTAGCCAACAGGTGCAAATCGCCTGCCAAACCAAGTATTTTTTCAGGAACTTTGAATTTTTTTTCTGCTTTAACATATTCTGAACCTTTTCTTTTCCGGTAGCCGTATAAAATTCTTGTTGAGCTGTTTGAAATCAGCTGCTTGGCGTATGCTTCATCGTCCATTACGACGCAATCAAACTTGGTCAACAAACTCGTGTACAACTTACGCGCTCTTGCTTTGGCCCTTGTGTTTTGCTTATCAACTCGATTTGGTGTCACTGTAACCTTGTATGTTGACAGTCCGGCTCGTTCCTTTGCTCTTGCTCTTGTTTCCGATATCTCTGATGGATAGGTTGGGATTGCGTTTGAAAATGCTGGCCACTATTCTTCCGGTCGCTGTGGCTTCCTGGTTTCGGTTTTCTCCTGATCCCGGTTTCTTGGTAATCGTCAGACGTTCTTCGAACACTTTCATAATATTCGTCACGGTTGATTTGGCATTATTTAATGATTTTGCCAAGTCGGCGTCGGAATAATTTGGATTTAGCTTATGCGTGTGCAACATTTTGATGCACTGCTCTTTATCCTTCGACGCCGTTTTGACAACTGAATAGAAAATGGCAAAAACAAAATCGAGTCAACATTTCGTACGCATAGATCCAAAAAATGAGGGGTGTTCAAGGTTTATAAATGCACGATTGAAAAAAACTACGTTATATTTTAGTGGACCAAGTTTTGACCGTTACACCCTTTATATTCTATAAGGCATTCACCTCTGTTATTTACATCTGTACTGTTCCATACTGTGTGATGAGCATTAGCATCACATCCAATAATTAAGACAGTTTTCATTTGAAGTACTATCAATACGCGATGCATGCGACTGAATGCATAAATTTGCAACAAATCCGCGAAATTTGCGAGAATGGCAATATCCGCGACTGCTGTAACAGTCCAGCAACATCGAAAAAGTTAAGACGGGACAAAACCGTAAAATCCTAAAGCCTTAACCGATTATGACAGCAATGAAAAGGGTCTAAGTGTCGTAAAGCAAAATTGGCCTGTCAGCGTATGTCGAACGGTTACCGGTTAGGCAGGCCGTATACATAATTAAGCAATAAGGCAACAAATCCATCTCTCTGCTATTATGTAGCTATAAAACAGTGAGTCCTCGAGCCGTGGCCGTGTAACACACGCTCACGAAATCACGTTTCTATTACCATTTTAAGATATCATGAACGCCTTTGCTTGTTTTATTCGGACATTTTAGCTTTACAAATTGTTTACGGAATCACAACAAAGAGGACAAATACCTTCCAAGCGAAGAGCGATCAACGGCTGGACAGTTTGTTATGGTATTTCAAGGTTAATTAGAGAACCATTCACAAACACACGCCTTTCTTGAGCTCGTCGAATATAATATGGCGCGGCTCAATGTTTTAGGGAACTGGATTGAAGCATTTGCCTAAAAGAGAAATCCAAAACGGAAGAGAAAACAAAAACACCGAAAACAAATTAATTAAACGTTTCATTTGCTGTAGAATTTGGGTGAGAACTGGGGCTGGGCCACGTCACAGCATGCCAAAACCGGTAAGCATGAGTAAGGTGGAACGAAAATAAAAACAAACCCATCGCAAGAGGATCCTCGCGGAGTTTTTGCTCACGATTCAATTGTTGTTGTTTGTTGAAAAGTCACAAAACGGGCAGAAGAACATGGTTTCGGCACCGGGATGTTGTACACTGCGAACACAAGCGACGATGACTAATCACAGACCGCTCTACGTAGCATATAGCGCTGCGGATCGTCCAACTTGAAGTGAAGAGCGGTCATGGGTGTCTTTCATTTGGTTGTTTTTTTTTTACTGCTGCCATCAGAGTGTTACACACGTCCATCCGTCGTCGGAGTGCAACTTAGAAGCAAAAGGTTAAATTTAGAACTTACGAATGTTGAGATTTTGCAGAACTACAACCACCACGGTGGAGAGAACAGTTAAGAACGGCTCTGTTCAGGTCGCTCGTCAGGGAGGAGACGTACACAAGATTGGAATAGTGAGTTCTTACTGGTAATGGAATGAAGACATTGTGGCGGTTGGGTTATTTCCAATCTTTAATCCAATTAATAATTTGTAGCTCGAAAACATTTGATTGTACAAAATAAAAAACTCCCTAAGAAATAGTTGTGGCCCTATGTGTGAAGGTTGTGAAAAACATATACACCGAATAAAAAAAACTGAAAAAAATCTCAAACTAACATTAAAATTCAAATATCTCAAAAAGAGGTTTTTTATTTTTATTTTTTTTACTGTTAAAATTTGAAGTTATAACGCACATTTGTCAGGAAAGAAAAGTCTCTAGAGCATCAACTTTTGGTGTATTTCTCAAAATTTTAATATTCGCGAGAATAAACGTATTCTGATGATATAATTTGATTTTTGAAGTATTTTTAAAATTTTCAGCTCCTGATCATGATCTTCGTAAGAGCAGTCGCTATCGAGATAGTTCTGATTTAATTTTATAATATTCGAAAATACGACCTTTTCATAAATTATTCGCGTTTCTTCAGTAACCACAAAACGTTTTCCGAAATATTTTTTAAGTTTCCTACAACTCTCTCTTTGACAGCAACAAATCCAGGTCATCTTCGTTTTCAAATCCGAAAATGTGTTTTTTTAAACCGTCAGTAATATTCAAATATTTTCTCACGAGAATAGTGAACCTGCTTCAGTTTTGATGATGATACCGGTGAAACGTTGATTCCAGCTATACCTTTGTTAAACAACTCGATATTATGTTTCAATCTTTTCAAATGTAATCGAAACGAATCACAGATTGATAAAGACGTATCCAACGGAATTCGGCAGTTCATCAGTCCTTGAATAATGTTTTTGTTTAATTTACGAAGCTTTACCGAGCACCGTGTTTTAGGAAACGGTTTGCAACACTTCACCTGATTAAATTCCATTTTGAAATTATTATTAAACTCAAAATAAATTTGTTACTGATGCTTTTCGAGCAGGGGGACGAAATTAAGGTCTGTATCCGCAATAATCCGAACACCTCAAACCATGAATAAATCATAAATTTCGCATTATATTTTCGTCGTAGTTGTTTATTTCAGATTCATGGAATGTGTTTCAACAATTCCAGGAGACAAAACATAGTTATTTGGTATTTGCATAAAATTTTCGAACTCTGTACTTAACTCCGTCCTTTAGGGTTTGTACAGACTCTTCAGAAATCGTAGAAGCCGTCTTTGTCCAAATATGCTGGAAGTGTTTGATGTCTTTGATTTCTTGCTTCTTTCCAGAAAGCTTCCGCTTCATCAGAGCCCAATAACTCTCGATTGGTCGTAGCTCTAGGCAATTTGGCGGGTTTGAGGTTTTTGGTACAATGTTCACTTGATTTGCTTGGTACCACTCCATCACAGTTTTAGCATAGTGGCATGGTGCCAAATCGGGCCAAAACAAAGGTTTCTCTTGGTGACTTTTGATAAAGGGTAGCAATCGCTTCTGTAGACACTCTTTCTGATAGATCTCCTTGTTGATTGTGCCTATATTGACGAAAGATTTACTCTTTTTGCCACACGTGCAAATTGCTTGCCACACAAGGTATCTTTTGGGAAATTTCGATGCCTTCTTCGTTCTGAAATGCTCAGCTGTAGCATTTCTGGCCATAGTAGAATAAAAATCCAGCCCTGGAAGCTGCTTGAAATCCTCCGAACATAAACTTCGTCAAATATTCGCAGTACAAACGTCGAGCCCGTGATTTTGCTGCCAAGTTCTGTTTGTCGTTGCGATTTGGAACTGTTTTTACTTTATACGACTGAAGTCGCAAACGTTGTTTTGATTTTTGGACAAAACCAGGCGACATCCCTATTTTACAAGCCACCGTTCGAATGGAGAAATTTGGGTTTTTCGTTAATATATATTTTCACCTTTCGGTCCATGACAGGATCAGCGCGTCCAATGTTTTTGTCACTTTTCGGTTTCCTCTCCACCGTCAAACGTTCTGAAAATGATTTGAGCACATCGTGAACAGTGAATTTAGGCAAATACAATGTTTTTGCAAGGTCCCGTATTGACAAGTCAGGATTTGCCGTACGCCCGTACAAAATTCGCTCGCGCACTTGTTTTTCTTCCGTCGCCATCTTGAATACTAAACATGAAATGTAAACATCAATCATAGTCTTCTTCGTCATAGACTCTCAGCTATACCACAGTGAAATTTTTCATTCCTACGTGCAATATTTCAAAAGTTACAATGATTTGAAGGTGTCCGGATTAACGTGGATACAGATTTTATATACCGAGTACAGGTAGTTTTAGATTTCTAGGTATACTATCGGCAAAACCCAGCAGCGGGCTACTCAGCGGACGAGTTTTTTTAACCTACTGAGGCCTTTGATGCTACCTAAAATCCAGGCATGTGGTGAGATGGTTCAACATTTGAACAGAACAGATTATAAACTGTAGAGGACCCATAGCACTGACATCGTTGGCAAAATATCTTTTCCTGGTTTTAGTAGGTTAGGGACATTGCTTTCAACGTGAAAAGTATGCGGTTTACAATTATGTACGCGGCATGATCGCGTGTGAGAGCAAGAAGAACAGTAGCGCTATGCATCCTCTATAGTTTATAATCTGTTTTATTTGAACCGTTGGATGCTCTTGCAAAGGACTTCATCAGAAGCACATATTTTTAAATACTTCAAGAATCAAATTATATAATCAGAATACGTTTATTCCCGCAAATATTAAAATTTTGAAAAATAAATCGTAAGTTGATGTTCTAGAAACTTTTTTCCATTGACATTTCTCCATCCTGGAGTCTCGGTTTTTGAGACACTTAAATTTTCATTTTAATTGTCGATTTTTATCGATTTTTTTTTCTCAGTGTATATTATTTTACAACCTTTACATATAGGGTCACAACTTGTTCTTAGACAGTTTTTTTTCTGTACAACCGATCATGTTGCGGTCAAAGAAAGAGTAGCGTAAAATTTATTATACATTTCGAAAAACCAATTCTTGTTGTTGGAGAATCTAGAAAAACTTACGAAAAGGTCGTATTTTCGAAAAACATTCGAGTATGATAAAATTAAATCGCAAATATCCAGAGAACGGATGCTCTTACGAATGTCATCATTAGGAGCTTAAATATTTTAACATACTTCAAGAATCAGATTATATAATCAGAATACGTTTATTCCCGCAAATATTAAAATTTTGAGAAATACCCCGTAAGTTGATGCTCTAGAAACTTTTTTACATGACATTTCTCCATCTTGGAGTCTTCGCTAAAATTTGTGTAATAACTTAATATTTTCAGTCAAAAAATAAAAAAAAAAATCAAAAATCATTTTTTGAGATACAGGTTGGACTCCATTATTCGGAGACTCGATTATCCGGGATTCGATTATTCGGAGTTTTAGATTCGATTACCCGGAGTAGTTTTGTTACGATTTTTTTTAGTTTTTATGCAGAAATTTGCAATAATTGAGTATGTATAATAATATATAGCATGATTATTTTCACACTATTGGACGTAGCTAGAAGGAGAGGGCTTGTTTTGTATGATAAAACTCGATTTAATTAAGTGTATGTCAAATTCATCCATCAATCCACATCAATCTGGTGTGGTTCCAAAACTAGTGAGACACTTGATTTTTCAACAATTGCAACTAAATTTTCGCCATCGCGAAAAAATAAAATAAAATTAAAAAAATGGACCCTTTACTGAGGTCAACCCCAAACGAAACCTTCACCATTCAATTTTCCGGACATTTTTACATAAGAACAGTGCAAGTGAGAGTATGGACCATTTCCTGGCATCCGATCAAAGTGAAATCTGTTCCATTCAGTTTTTCAGGTTTTTCTGCAAATTTACAGTGCATTTGGATGCAATATAATGGCACCAAGTTCTGTTTTTGGATAATAAACCTAATTTGCATCCAAAATGAGGGGAGAAATGGGCAAAATGGGACACTTAATGTGGTCAACCCTAAATATCCCGATTTCCCGCATTTTTTCCCATATGAAAAGCTATTTTTCAAGACTCCAACCCTGCGCCGTCTAAATTAATGGGATTTTGGTTCCATTTTTGCCCACTGTTCATCGTAGAAAGATGTGTTCGGGTGCAAAACGATGTACACAATATCATCGTCGTTCAAGACGTCAAACTCCATGTCCACTTCGTGTATGGCATTGTCCTGGTCCATCAATTTCTGCTTAATCGATAGCAAGCGTTCTCGTACAACCGCCAACGGGATTTCATCTTCATCATCGAATTCTGGTTCTGTGTACAGCATTTTCCATGATTTGGCAATGGAATCAGCCGGTACCTCGTCCTAAGCCTCGGCTACCCAAAACATAGCATCCTTGAGGTTGATTTTCTTGACTATATCGTCGAATTCTCCTTGGCGTCCAAGAAGCTCACGCATAGGCTTTGGCTTGTAGTTGGACTTGACAATCTGGATGACGTTCTGGTCCATTGGCTGCGACAAGGCTGTTGTGTTTGGTGGTAGGAAGATCGTAGAGATTGTTCCATCTTCAGTTCTAAGTTCATCGGCGCTGCAATGTGCGGAACAGTTGTCCAGCACTAAGACCTCACCGGCAGTTTAGCACCTTCCAAAAATGCGGAATAGTTGTCCAGCACTAAGACCTCACCGGTAGTTTAGCACCTTCCAAAAATGCCGTGACCTTAGAAACGAACTCCTTGAAACACCACTCCTTAAACAACTACCGGGTCATCCAGGCATTTTTTGATGAAGCATAGTATACGGGCAGCTCATAGATGTTCTTCAATGCTCTTGGTCGTTTTGACTTTCCAATCATCATAAGCGGAAGTTTGAACGAACCATCGGCATTTGAACAAGGCATAAATGTCACACGCTTCTTGTTCCCCTTTCTTCCTGGAGCTGGTGGTTCGTCCATTGTGACAAATGTTGACGAAGGAGTGCATTTAAAAAACCGCCCGCTCTCGTCCGCGTTGAAAATCTGGCTGGAAGATAAATGCCGAACGATGGTTGCAAAATGTCCAATGTACGAATCAACGGTTGCAGCATTGTTCGAAAGTTTCTCTCCCGTAATTTTCAGAAACCTGATGTTGTGTCGTTTCACGAAATTCACGATGTATCCACGGCTCCCTTTGAATTTTTCATCATTGTACAACTTTCCGTACAGTTTCGTTGCCTGAACCGTCAACAAATCCTGGCTAACAGGGATATGACATTTACGTTTCTGCAGAAACCAAATGTACAGAGCTTCGTCGAGAAGAGGATACTTAGCCCTTTTGAAGGTTTTCCGTTTGTCTGAAGATTATGAATTTATATGAGAACATGTACAGA
Source organism: Aedes japonicus (assembly GCA_034211315.2). NCBI lineage: Eukaryota > Metazoa > Arthropoda > Insecta > Diptera > Culicidae > Aedes > Aedes japonicus. The sequence continues at coordinate 90,594 of JASCZW010000076.1, read as the reverse complement.
CATAAATTTCTAAAAGCTTACCCATCCGAAGTTGACGCTGCACAGTGGTTCCAACGTAGAAGGAAGGCGGTCATAAATATTTTTTTTGATAGTTTCGTCATAAAACCATATGTCTTTAATGAATTTGGGGTCGCTGAGTCCAAATTGTGAGGTCAAAAAGAACGGATCGATCCACCATGCAGTGATAAATGGCTTTTTTACCTTTCTTACAATTAGATTAATTATATCCCTTGAATTTTACGTTTATCATCATATATCATCCCAAATGACATGAGAACTACCGAACAACTGAAATGGTATTGATATCATGTACTCAGACTCGTTACATTCGAGCATGCTCCGAATATTTTAATGGAAGTGGTAAGATTTTTTTATTCAAACACGTAAGAAAGGTCATATTTATCTGTTGTTCTCTTTTGCTGTGATAGCAATACTGCCCATAAAAGCATATCTGTCCCATCTTAGCTTGATTTCCTATTCATATGGGACAGTTATGCTTTTATGGGCAGAAAAAATAATTTAAAACCACATGTACTATTGTACTGAACTTGTTGGCAGTTTTTTTTGTTCTAATCTTTTGTATTTATTTTGGATAAAATACATAGGCAAATGTAGGCAGAAAGCAGAAGAATGTAAATACTTCAGTTCTGAAGGCAAACCGTACGAAGAGCATTTGACAAAAAAAAACACAGTAACTTGCATATACTTACAGCTATTTTGTGCTTGTGGTTCAAAACGACTTTAAATCAACATTTTGGTATACGTGGTTCATGTAAATTCGGGTAAGATCATTGTTTAATTAAGTAATAATTTTAACAGATTCTTTGATTATACCGTGGACCCCCGGTAATCTGACCGCTTTTAATCTAATTGCCATCGTTAACTTCAGGCTATGCTAGATGTAAGAAAATTAATTGAATTTGAAAATATTGACATGCGATTTCTTCATTTATGGCCTATGGGGGAACCACTGTGCGCTGTGGAACAGATCCCTTGATTTTTGCCTTGTTCTTTTTAAGGTCGTATGCAGTCGATTCAGCGATGCTATACTTCCGCCTTATTTCAAATGTTAGAACAATTCTGCTCCTCTTTCCTTTAACTGCAACTTTCACCATTTTTCAGAATTGAATTTTCTGAACACCACAGACGGAAACACGACTGCCCAGCACCAAGAAAAAATGCACAGTTTGCTACGATTGTCAAACTAAGTGTCAGTGTGAAAAGCGTTCCACAATAACGGGTGGGCGTAACGACGCGTCCAGGCGTCACGTTTTAAAACAAATCAATATGATTAAGGAACCATAACAATATACTTTTGGAGCATACATACTACAAACTGTAACAATAGAAAGCAATGAAATGTAATGAATCATTTAATAAACAATAGCAAAACTTGTTGTATTAAGTTACAATGGCTGCTAAAATGTAGCTAAAGGTTGAATTGTATGTAATAGAAATGGTTATTTTCTATGCGGATTATTTTTTTTCACTTGTCAAGATGCTACTGCAAAATAAAAACAAAAAAAAAATATTATTACAACTTTCTTTGATTGCTGTTTTGATTTTTGTTTGTGATTCGATTATCCGGAGGATTCGATTATCCGGAGTGAAAAAAAATGGATACTCCGGATAATCGAGTCCGACCTGTATTTAAATTTTTATGTTAATTGTCGATTTTTTTCGATTTTTTTTTTCTCAGTGTATATTTTTTTCACAACCTTCACACATACGGTCACAACTAGTTTTTAGACAGTTTTTGTGAACAACCAAAGGTCTTCAAGCAACAAATTATTAATTGAAGTGCTATGAAAAATGCTTACGCCCTTTTTAAAACTGACTCATGAGTCACAAAAATCTATGTTAGCGCCGAAAATTCTCAGTGTCGTAAGCCAAACGCGGTTGCATTTAAATAAAAAAAAAATCGTAAATAATTTTCCTGGAAACGCTCTGATCTGTGAGATTAGACCCAACTGTCAAACCGTGAGTTCATAGTACTCAATATAATGAAATAAATCACCGATTTTCTCAATTCGGAACCGGATGGGTTAAACATTTCCCCAACCCCAACCATCGGCTTTGTCGAGTATCATCAATGAAGGTTCGGACAACGGTCAGCGTGACATTTGCTCTCAAATCACTGGTAAAACAGAGAGTCATGAAAGAAGGCACGTGGCCTACGATAGCATGGGTGGTGATGGACTTTTGGGTGTCACACACTCTGGAACGGTACGGCGCATGTTCCAAACTCTACTCATCCAGCTACGGTGGTACGTGCCACTGTTGTTATATACACCGCCGTCGATCGGATTGCGAAAGGGCAGAGAACGATAGGTAGATGCTTGCTAGGAATCATAAACCTCCAGGGATAGCGACAAAGCGCATAAAACGTGGTTGGATGATGATGATGATGATGAGATGGGACTTGTGACCATTTGGTTGGCTGTCGCTGGAATTGACATTAATTGAGTAATTGAACTTTCGAGAACCTGAAGGCGATGGTTTCGTGTTGTAATTCAGAGCGACACTACTCAGCATTGAAAGGTAGCTAACGAGGAAAAAAGTGGATAAGAAAGGCACATTCTCTCGTGTCTTACCATTGTAACATCATTTATCCTGCCTCAAGACGTGACCAAAGCAGTCTCACCCTATGGCATTTTTTACCATCAATGATTGCACCTCGTAACACCCATTTTGACGCAATTAAATCATCAAAGCACCCCTTGATTCGACATACACACTGACAAGCCTTTTCTAGCCAAGTTCCTGCATCTTTTCATTCAAACGACGACTAAGAATCTGCATACCGTGGATAACCTACCATTTCATATACGTCACTAAATCCACTGCAAAGAACAAAGCAGCAGTAGACACAACTGTCCGACGAGGTTTAATTCAGTTTGCTAAACTAGATTGTCCTGAGAACATAAACGTTTCCACGTGGCACTTCACATCTTTCCTATTTGCTCAGAGAGCATGTTGGAACACACCCAGCAAAACTGATCCATCCCTATAATCCAAGTTCAGCCGGTTTCGAACGACTCTTGCAACTGATAAATATTTGCCGAAGGAATGTGATTTGCTCTGTTGGTTGTATCTCATTGCACCCCCCCCCCCTTCCCCCCTTCTTCATCGTCGGTAGGTACGGAAAACGAATCCCTAAGGAGAAATGTAGACGATAGCAGTGCCACCCATTTGGCGTCGCCCTTGTCGAAGGTGCTATATCACAATTGGAAAACTGCTGAGCCCTGATTTTTCTTCGATTAATTGGAAAACGTGTGCGAATAAATTTTGCATAGCATGTTATCACGGATGTCAGCACATCTGTTTTTGGCTGGAAAAAAGTTTCGTTCGGTTTCCCTGCAGACAGGACCTTCTGCTTTTCGCCCTCATTTTGTATGAAAATTGCACATAACGCGTGTACAGTCGGCGGCTTTGCTGGGAGCGATGACGACGACGACGATGACGACGCAAGACACCACATTGCTTTCCGGTGACCTAATTTTTTCTCCCGATCGCGAAAATTTCCCCCTGTGACGACAAGCAGACACTTTTGGTGGTTCGGTTTATTTTTGTTCCAGTGAGTTGCGTTTTCTCCACACGTGATCAGAGTAGGTGGTGATGATGGGCTGGATGTAAATGATGGTAAGCACTTTGAGAAAGGTATTAACCTAGTAAGAACAGGGATTTTCCGATATTTACATTGGCCAATCAGCAAGTCGTGTAGATGAAATCGCAGGTCTGGACTTGTGAATATGTTTTATTCAAGGTATGTGCGAATCTGGCGCTTTCAGACATTCACGTCTGCTATCCTTTACTTGGTTCATGTACTACCATTTTAGTTTGATATAGGAAATATATTTAACAATGGTAAATTCTGATCCTGGAATGCAAGTTTGCACAATTTTTTTAATGATTTTCAATGTACTGGATCGAGGATTATAAGAAGAAAATTTTGATAATTTCAATGACACCCGATAGCCGATTTAAATCGATTTATACCAATATTGAGATGCTGTTCGGGCCACTCACAAAGAGTGATGATGGTTCACTTTATTGGAAAACCAACAATCAGTCGCTTAAAACCAACAGCAAGGATGCTGTTGCGCTAACTCACAATGTGTGATGGTTGTGTTGTTGTGTGTGTTTGTCTTTATTTGAGAGACTTTCAGTCGGTGGTTGTTTGGTCTCTACTGTGTGATGGTGGTTTTCAATTGAGAAAATAGGGTTATTTTTAAATAACACTTGAGAACCGATTTGTACCAACAATAAGGATGCTATTGGAGGCTTTTCATAACCTCGCCCTTATTAAGCTTGGAACTTGATAATTAAATAAGGCGAGCACGACCCTCGAGCAACATAAAGGGCTTCATACTATGTATGGCGCCCTGTAACTACACATACTCCGTTTTGGGAGTAAAGGACGTACCGATCAAAATTCGGTCAAACAGTAATGTGTGTGAATCGATCAAATTCTTTTTCTCTTTCAAGTCCAGTTAATACAGAATACAGGAGAAATATTCAGCTAAGCTCCCTTTATACCGAATGCGAATTGCCTGGTCTTTCGTTTAACACATGCCATAAGATTTTGTACAGTCTTCTTGTCCACTTTATTCGCCGCAGAACGCCAGTTTGCCTTGAATTGTTTCTCGCTCACAACAGCTTTTTGAATCTTCTTAAGGTTCCGCTTGACGATGGCCCAATATTGTTGGGTTGGGTGGAGCTCTGGCGTGTTGGGAGGGTTCTTGTCTTTGAACGTTGTTACCACTCCATGGCTTTTTTTTCGTAATTGCAAGATGCCAAATCCGGCCAAAATAGACGGAACAATTGTGTCGCTTCAGGAAAGGCAGTAGATATTTTGGTAGGCACTTGCTCAGATAAATTTCCTGGTTGACGGTTCCGGTCGCGACGTAAACATTGCTCTTCAAGTCACAGGTGCAGATGGCGTGCCACACCAGATATTTCTTCGCGAACTTTGAAATATCTGCCACATTTCTCTGTCCGGTTGCCTATAAAATTCCTGTCGATGAAGCTATTTAAAGTCTGCCTTGACGTAAGTTTCATCGTCCTGTACCACGCAATCAAACTTCGTCAGCATTGTTCTTCATTTTCTTGTACGTCGACAGTCTCAGCTTCTTCGCGACATCTCGGACGGAGAGATTGTCCGCTCGAAACAGCGGGCAACTCTTTTTGTCGTCGCTATGGCCTCCGGCTTTCGATTTCCTCCCGATCCAGCTTTCCTGGCTGTCGACATACGTTCACCGAACACTTTTAATACGTTGGCAACAGTTGATTTAGCCACATTCAACAATTTTGCCAACCTAGCGTGAGAATAGTTTGGATTTTCGCCATGCACGTGCAAAATTTTGATGCGTTGCTTCTCTTCCTTCGACGACATTTTGATAACTGAAGTGCTAATCTCAAAATCAAAATAGAGGCATGATGCTACACGCACATGTTTTCAAAATGAGGGGTGTGCAATTTTTTTTAATGAACGATGAAAGGATATCTGCTAAGTTTAATTCGACCAAATTTTGATCGAAACACCCTTTAGGATGTTGTTAGAACTCCTAACAGTTCATTGGCATGATAAACCCAGAAGCCGTTCAACACGGTGAATAAATAGTCTCTTGTGCGATGGCCTTCTATCACCGCAACGGGCATTCCGTTATGAAATTCTTAGTAGGTCTTAACGACTACTACTGACACAACATGGTACCTCTAGGCTGTTCAGTTATAGAAGATACGAAGACCTATTTTGGGACCATCAGAATAATTATTTTATGGACCATACAAAAACTCTCTATGACATGGATCTAAGATGCAAGGCTGGGAGCGACTGAGTGTCTTGAAAATAGAAACTTTATAGACCATATTCCTGAGAAAAGACCCCAAAAAGAGACCAAAAAGGAATTAAAAGTTAAGCAGAAAGTGGCTAAAATATACAGTGTGTCTCACAATAGGTGTCACCTTTTTTCAGTCTTGGTTTATTTCAGCTGGGTAATTTCAACAGCGGAATTGATTATACTCGTTTTTAGTGTATTCTCTTGACACCTTAACGCTGAAGATAAATAAGCGTTTCCGTTTGTTTATATTTATCAGCTACCCTGGAAGCCATGCGGGAGCATGTTTTAAAATTACATTTGCGAAAGCTTAGACCGTGTCAGATATTCAATCGCCTAAAGCAGTTCGGAGTGAGTAAGTGTTTTGACTTACGTACCTTGAAACGGTTCAAGGAAACTGGAAATGTCCATATTCAACACAAAGGTGGTGCCGGACGGACTGCCAGAACGAAGAAAAAGATCAAATGTGTGAGGAAGCGAATAAGATGTAATTCGGCCGTATCTGATCGTAAGCTGAGCAAATAATTTCAAATGTCCCCTGCTTTAATGAACAGGTTCCTCAGACATGATCTGGAATGCAAGACGTACAAGAAACAACGGGTTCACGGGTTGACGGAGCGTCAAAAGCAAGCCAGGGTCCAAAAAGCAGAAATCTTTTGGTTCGTGCCGGTGACTGCGAGATCTTATTTTAGGATGAAAAACTCTTCCTCGAGCAGGACAGTCATAATCAACCAAATGATCGTGTGTAAGATAAAAGTCTTGCCAATTCTTGGGCTTCATGGTGATGAGCGAACATCTCCTTCTACATCAAATACATATAATAATATCCTTTGCATACTCCAAAAACCTACTGTTACAACTATAGATCTTATGTTCTGACCTCAAGGACAGTTTGGATGACCTAGATCATTCCAGTTTATCTCTTAATGTTTTTTTTTACATTCAAAAATATTCACTGGATGTGGTTGAATACGTAGCGGAGCTTTGTATACCTCAAAAACCGATAGTTGCTACTGTAGATCTTAAGTTCTGAACTCAAGGACAGTTTGGAAGACCTGGAACGTCACAAAATTATCTAATAATTACTGTTTACTGACCAAAAGGGTCATTCAATGTGTTTGAACACATATCGTAACTTTATATAGGCCTGCAAGCTACTGTTTCAACTGTAGATCTGAAGTACATTATGGATAACGCAGAACATTCCAGAAAGATACAAACTTGTTCAACGTTTATCAACGAGTTATTAAAAGTACGTATGCAAGTGTACCATACTCTGAAACAATGCTGCACACTATTATTGAGGCATTTATTCATATTTGGGATGTTCCAGGCCGTCAATTGTTTTATTTTTTTTTTCAAAAAAGACCGTGCGTATCAGTAGTTGCTACTCCGTTACTGACCAGAACTATTGATCAGTACAAGTGATAAATAGCAAGGATTGAACTCCCGAACATGTGCTCAGTAAGCAGAACGGGTAACCACTGAGTTACCCAGACGTCGGGATGTTCCAGGTCGTCAATTGGGCCTTAAACTCATGTGTTTTATTTTTATTTTTTATAGAGAGAAGAATTTAGAAGCGCAAATTTGCCAAAGACAATGTACACTTTTATTCAGTCTGTGATATTACATAGCCATTTTCCTTTTGGGGTCACATATGACCCCTTAGGCCTGAAGGGGCTAAGCAGTTGACGAAGTATGTATTTTATCGTCTCCTTCTTATTTTCTTATTCTTTTTTTCCATCTTTCTTTATTAAGGTGACTTTTAACCTTAACAGCATCCTCGAAGTTTTCGCTTGACAATTGCCCAATATTTTTCGATCGGTCTGAATTCAGGACAGTTCGGAGGATTAATCTCTTGGGCGACAACATTAACATTGTTTGCAGTATACCATTCTAGTACCCCTTAGAGTGAGTGGTAGCTGGGCTAGATCCGGCCAAAACATAGCTGTCGGTGCCAGTGTGTTTTGCCGAATGAAGAAGGGTAAATACGCTTTTTCGGGCACCCCTTAAATGTAAACCTTCGACGTTATTGTGTGAGATGTGATGAAAACCTTGGTTTTACGGCCACAACTGCAGATTCTTTGCCCAATCATTAGTTTCCGAGCAAACTTATCAGCAAAAGTTTATACAAGTTTATACCTGGAAGGGACATCCCCACGACCAGTTTCCTGGTAAAATTTTGATCCATGGATTTTTTTTATAATACATTTTGACATATGTTTCGTCATCCATTAAAATACAGCCATCAAATTTCGGCAGAACTCGTTTTTTGACCACTAAATTTTGTTTCAGGGAGCGTTTCGGATATTTGATGGCACAAAAAGACTAATATCCTTCTCTTGAAAGGATGTTACGCACGGTGAAAAAGGAATCGTATTTCCTTTCCAAATCACGTATGGAGGCACCTGTTTTGCCCTTCACGTACCTCGACAATTTTCTCTTCAGCTCTTTGTCCCTAGTGCCACTTTGATGATAGATGCGCTGTGCTCTATCCACACTCAGAGTATCCTAGTAACGTTTGATTACAAGACACACCGTTGACTTTGTGAATTTAAACACTTTTGCTATTTTTGAGGCAGACCACGAAGAATTATCTAGATGTTTGTGCACAATTAATTTTCTTTTCTCAAGATCCATGATCCGTAATTTCGAGATGCGTCGATCAATCGAGAAAAACTTTTAACCAATTTCTTTGCCAATGAAACATCAACAAATGCCTGTCAAACGGTTTTTATTCCAACCACCAGGGACGCGGTGCTGTATTAAACCGAGCGTCCAGATTTACTTTGAATCGAGCTTTAGTCATCTGGCATGGTTGAAATGGTTTACTTTGGCCACACAGAAATAAAATTACTAATTTTAACAGATGCGTAAAATTTCCGCTCGTTTTTTGCAATAAGAAAAGCAAGCGTACATATTTATCAAAATTGGTTGGAAACTTTTAAACAACAGGCCTGATTCTAAACGACCTCTGGTTAAAATTGACATGATTTATCCCGTAATTGTATGCCAAATCGAGCATTCTATATGCATGCATAGATAACGCAAAAAACATTCATTCATCTGAATTGGTAACTGAAAAAGTCTGATGTCCTCAAGAAGTTCGTGATGTTTTTGACTTTGACGTTTGTCGGAAATGAAGTTATTCAAATTCGAGTTAATCTTATTACTCAATAAATAAAAAAACATTGATTTAACTAATGTAGTCTTGTAAACCCCAACAAGATTAACTTAAGTTTTAGTAACTCCAATTTTTACAAAATTAAATTGAAAGTTTCCACCCCAACTACACTTTTGAGCATAAATGTATACAATTTGGATAATTTTATGCATCGCAACTCTTTCTCAACTTTACATATTAAAATCCGTTGCTCGGTGTACTTAAGCGGCAATACGTTAAGATAGGAATTAAAGATAGTTATGCCAAATTTAGCGATCTGCTATACTAACAATGAAATACAAGAAGAAAATTCAACCAAAATAAGTACCCAATCCGTGACTTATCGCAGATCCAGCTCTGTTTGATCCATGTAGAAAATCTATAATCAAACTTTCCCACGCCTTTTTGCAAACAACCGTTAACCAAGCTTCGTTTAACACTTGAACACTAATGAGATGATATGATCATCGGCCATATTACTGCATAGAAAAGGTTCTTCAACGCTACTGCGATGGCCTACATGACTCTTGCCATTACCATCATCAACAACACTCAATACGCTCTACATAACAATAATTGGCACCACTCGGTGATGTGTGCAGCTGGCGCCTATGACTTCCCCGTATTTTCACCTCCCGTTTCCAAACAAGATGCGAACTTCTCCTCCGTTCGGTTTCTCTAATATCGAAACTGTTGCGCTGTACCGAGTTTGCGAATTATAAGCGCTCACAATTGTTGCGTGGGCCACCTAAACTATACTCCCTCGCGCACACACACACACGCCAAGGAGTAGGAAATGGCACGTTCAATCCAGGCACAACTCGCGAGAGCGCTCTAACGAGCAACCGATCAGCCCCCATTGCGCCGAAAATGGCATTCAAGGAAGTTGAACGTTATTGGCTTCGAAATATATGCGTGACAAGCAGCAACTGTGCGGGTGGAGAGTGTTATTGCAAGGACGCTTGTTCGGTACATGTTTTTTTTATTCAAACATTCAATTGTTGCGCCCCCAATTATTCCTCTGTATGAACTGTCAGCCAGTCTCGATGGGATGATGGGGGGCTGGGCTGTAAATCGAGGAAGTCGAATTAAATATTTACTCTCAATTGAAAGAGATGTTACAGTTTGGTAGTTATTTTGACAATAGCAAGGGAGCACAACTCGTGCGGCGCAACAGCAGAGTGAGTCGTTTGGCGATGGTTGCCATGTGAGGGCGAGTGAGCACGCTTTACACAGAAGCAGAATGTTGCATACATAATTTGCCGAGTTCTGATGAATGAATGAATAAAATATTTTTAGACAACGTCTATCAACATCTGTCATTGTTCCCAGCCAAATGAAGTCAAAATTTGATTCTGAATAATTTATGCTCTCATAGACATATGCAGCGGAATCAGCGTTCCCTTTGAGTGCAGCGCAAAACAAATAAAATAACGCTAAATCAACGCTTAATCCACTGATACTGAACAGTGACTACCCCACTTCAGTGGATAAAAATCTATACGCAAAAAACAAACAATCAAACAACCAAGCGTGGAAATGGATACGACCTTGACCGAGTATAAAGTTTCATTCCAAATCCCCCCACTCTGATTGTTGTTGTTGGAAAACTAAAACGAAGGGAATAAGGTACACAAGCGTTAGACAATTAGGTGTCCCCCATTCAGCCACGATTCTCTGGCAGTGGCACTGGATTACGAACTCACTGGGATTACGAAACCATCCGGTGTGGATGAGTTACCGAATCAATGGTGCTGTGTTATTGCGTTGCAGGCTTTGCAAACGAGGGCGAGGGATTACATACCTGGAATAGAAAGAAAACGAAACACAATATTAGGACGTTGGGCAGTCATTGTTTAGGACATTTAAGCGATTAAGATTATTTCGTTTGAACTTAGCTGGGCAAGATTGGCCATTGCGATGGCACAGTGCGATGTATAACTATTGACCAACATCTACGTTTAGCAGGATAAGGATTTTTTATAGATACATATACATTTGCGATTTTCAAAATAACTCCATCGCAATCAATCGATTTCAAATAACAGGGTGTCAACTCACTGGTGAAAATGAACTACATGATTTTTCCTGATTTTCAAGTCATTGTCCAGAAAAATCCAGGTTTAGAAAACTTACCAAACTTACCACTGCGAAACAAACTCTGTTTTGCAAGCAAATGTATTGAAATAGTTTCAAATAATGTTATCAATTTGAAATCAAATTCTTACCCTAATATCTTTATAAAAAATCTTTTGAAAAAAAGCATCATTTCTTGCACAAACTTTGAGACGATGGCGGAAACGTACATCAGACTTAAGGCTGAAGCTGGTAGGCCTGGGCTTGTGATTAATGCATTGAAAACAAAATACAATTCTACAAAGAAAGAGGCTCACGAGAAGAAAATGCTAGCCTCCTACCCCGAGTTCAGATCGACGGTGAAATCGAGGCAGTAGACGAATTTGTGCATCTGGACTCATCGATGATCACCGATAACAACACCAGCAGAGAAATATAAAGGCGCATTATGGCAGCCAATCGTGCCTACTTTGGCTCGAAAGACGCTAAGATCGAACAAAGTTCCCCAAGCTATAAAGATTACCATCTACAAGACATTAATTGGACCGCTGGCTCTCTACGACCACGAAACATGGCTATTGGCAGTGGAGGATCAACGCGCTCTTGGTGTCTTTGAACGGAAGGTGCTGCGTACGGTCTACGATGGAGTGCAGATGGAAGACGGAACGTGGAGGAGGCGAATGAATCACGAATTGCATCAGTTGCTGGGAGAACTTCCTATCGTACACATCACAAAAATCGGTGGACTACAATGGGCTGGGCATGTCGTAAGAATGTCGGACGACAGTACTGTTAAAATGGTTGTCGAAAAATTAGTTTAGAGTGTAATGTTTGCATGTTTGCAAAATTTCGTCACAATCTGTCAACTGGTTATCGAGATGGCTTCCCAGCCAGAAGTGCTTCGACATAAAAATTATGGGCGCGGTCGTGGAGAATCCAGACCAGTCCCACATCGAATCGACCTACATGAGTATCGATAATTCAACTGCATCCCGCGTGATAAAATCGTTCACGGAGACCCACACAACCCAGCGACGAGCTGACAGCGGGAGAAAAGCGAAGACGATCGACCCCGTGAACGTAAGGCAGGAGAGCGATTACTTCAAGCACAATCCGAACCATTCGATTCGGGACATAGCCAAGAAAGTCAATTCTTCCGGCTGGTTCGTCCAGCAAACTTCATGTGTTTAAGGTTAGGAATGCGCCTAACTGAACCGATAAACAGAATACGGTGGCCGAAATGCATCGTAACGTTTGTATTAAAAAAAATTACAAAAATTGCCGATTTTTCATGGGTTTACCTTCACCCACACTGACGAAACTAGCCATGCAGCATCAATCATAGTAACCCAAGAGTTAGCAGACAAAATTATTTTAGCCATCCGTGATGGCAAAACCAGTGGAGCAACTCCGTTCAGAAGTGTGCCGAATACGCCCGTTCCGACATCTGAAACATCTTGGCACTATTAGACAACAATCAGAGCATCGAAAGAAAGCTCGGTTCCGAATGGCCGACGACCCTGAACAACAAGAAGCTCCAAAGGATGCTGAAGAGGAAGACCGAGGGAAAAGTTGTTACATCGGTGCGCGCGCTTGGCCGGGAGGTCGGTTCAGTGAAAAAGTACCTGGCGAACATGAACATACATGAGAAACAAAAAAGTTGTAATAAAAAAACTCGTATTTTGGAGACACCGTGATATAAAGTAGAAAAATAGCTCTATCATGGTCGAATGACCCTTCTATTGTGTTTCATTTACAAGTTAGCAACAGCGCCGCCCTAGCGGTAAAGTTTGGAACTACCAAATTATCATCACAAGCTGGAAAACTTGTTCAGATACAACTTTGTACAAGACACCATAATTCGGAAACGTAACCCTTAGGAGTTATTAATTTCGCCGTGAAAAAAGGCTTTTCCGACCCCTGTGCGTGGCAGTGGTGATGGACGACGAGACCTATCTCATCCTGGATGGCAATGACTGGCAGGGCACTTCGTATTATACTTCCCCCACGAAGAAAGTGGCAATGACTGGCCTGGCACTTCGTATTATACTTCCCTTACGAAGGAAGTGAGCTCCGAGGTGAAGTTCATTTCACACACCAAGTTCCCCAAAAAGGTGCTGCTGTGGCTGACAATCAGCGAGAAATGGATGTCAAAGCCGCTCTTCTTTCGCTCCGGACTGGTCGTGAACGGGGAAGTTTATAGTACGAAATACCTGCCGGAAGTTGCGTTGTTCATCAAGAAATACCATAAGGCCGAAGACGCGGTGTTCTGGCCGGATCTGGCGTCGGCCTACTACTCGGAGCGATCGTTGGAGGAGATGGAGCGGCTGAATATCGATGTGGTACCCAAGTCGCCGAACACGTCCAACGTCCCCCAGCTGCGTCCCATCGAGAATTTCTCGGCCAACCTGAAGCGTTAGATCTACTCCAACAATTTTGTCGCGAAAACTGAGGAGGAATTGCTAAATACAACGAAGAAAGAACTCAAAAATATGCCTTCACGAATGATAACTTCCGGAAGGCCGCTCGCAAAGGCGTAGCATTTTTTTGCAAGTGAGCTTATATAATTACTTTCCATGGCAAATTTGCATTTTTATTTCTCGAGTATAATCTTAATGAGCTAAAGGCCACGCAAAACAGACAGACGAGGCAGACGAGATCTCCATCGCACTTAAGGAACAGTGTAAGGTCGAGGGTGCCGCCTCATACATACGACTGCGGAAGGGTCCACTCGGGACCCAGATGGCAACAATGAGTATAGCGGCAGCCGACAAGGACGTTGCGTTGATAGTGGCGAAGCTGAAGGTGGGATGGTCGGTATACCCACTTAGCCTACACCATTCGCTTCATGCTTCAGCTGCCTTCAGATGCCTAGAAAGCGGGGGGGGGGGGAGGAATGCAAAGGCCCAGAGGGGGGTAACATGTGCAGAAGGTGTGGCAGCCAGGTCCCCCCAAATGCAAATGGAAACTGGATGATAAACACATCATGGAAGACCTCCCCCCCCTCCTAAGAAAGTGTAACAAAACAAAACCTGAACCATTGTGAGGTCGCCCATCAACTGCTGTGTCAGACAGTTCGCTAGTCGGCATCGGATATCGTCATAATTTCCGACCCATACCGCATCCCAGCCGGTAGTGGAAACTGGGTTGCGGACAGGTACAATATGGCGGCATAATAGATGACGGGCAAGTACCTGGTTCAGGAGGTTGTGTCTACAACAAACGAAGGCTTCGCGGTTATAAATGTGAATGGAGTGTTCTTCTGCAGCTGCAACGCACCGCCAAGATTGTCGATTGAACCGTTTTTCAATATGCTAAATCATATGACAACTGAGCTAACTTGTCTAACCCCGTTGGTAATAGCGGGGGACTTCAACGCTTCGGCGCTCGAGTGAAGGAGCCGCCTTACCAACCCGAGGGGCCAGATTCTTCTGGAGGCCTTGGCTAGGCTCAATGTGGACCTAGCCAACGTAGGTACCAAGAGTACCTACCACACAAACGGAGCGGAGTTGATAATCGATGTAACCTTCAGCAGTCTTGGGCTGCTAAATAATTGGAGGGAGGATGATGACTATACCCATAGCGACCAATTGGCGGTTCGTTATCGTATCTTCCACAATATAAGGCAGCGTGCGCAAGGAGGAGCATCCACTCCATTCGCCCGCAGATGGAGGACGTCCTACTTTGATGTAGAGACTTTTAAAGAGGCGCTTGAGATGGAACAAAACTTACGCGAAACCCAGGAACCTTACAGCGAACGACTGCGATGCGGCCATGCCGAGGGAAGTCAAACCAAGGAATGAAAGATCGCCGGTGTATTATTCGATCTTCGACCTCCAAAGAACATGCCTGCACGTAAGACGGAGAGTGCAAAGAGCGCGTTCAGACGCCGAGAGAATCTAGCGTAGAAGGCCGCGCTAAAGAGGGAGATAAAGGCCAGCAAGCGAGCCGCTTTGAGAGCCTGTGTCAGAAGGCCGAAGCGGCACCAACCGAGCAATCACCAGAGCTGCTGCAGGTGATCGTTGGGGGACTCTTTTCGAACCACGAACCACGACCCGAGTCTCTGGCCCAACGCCGTCGTTGATTTATCCCATGACCAGCGTTCCAGACCATAACGCTGCCATAGCGATGGAGGGATGGACGGCTCAGCCGAACACCCGTAGCCACGTAGGCATTGATAACGGCACAACAGGGGCCGGAAATGAGGCGTCGTTGACGAATGACGAACTCATTGCGACAGCAAAGTCGCTAAAGGTGAACAAAGCGCCAGGACTGGATGGTCTTCCGAACCTGACCATCAAGACGGCTATCTTGCTGGCTCCCGAAATGTTCAGGGCGGTGATGCAAAAGTGTGTGAACGAGGGCGTGTTTCCGGAAGCCTGGAAAATGCAGATCCTTGTGTTGCTACCAAAGACAGGGAAGCCACCAGGGGATCTATCGGCATATAGATTTATATGTCGTGTTGGATACAGCGGGTACTCGAGAGGGTAATCCTCAACAGACTGACAAAATACACAGAGGGTATAGGCGGTCTGTCTAACAATCCGTTTAGCTTCCGTAAAGGGAAGTCGATGGTGGATGCCATTCTGTCCGTCGCCAAAACGGCTGAAGTGGCAATCCAGCGCAAGAGGCGAGGAGTACGCTACTTTGCAGTGATCACCCTTGACGGGAGAAATGCGTTCAATAGCGCCAGTTTGGTGGCCATCGCCAACTCGCTCCAACGCCTTCAGGTTCCTGGGTACCTGTACAAGATTCTGGGAAGTTAGTTCCAGAAACGTGTTTAGATCACCACATGCGTCACACAAGGTTCGGTCCTGGGCGTCCTGGGTCCGGTTCTAAGGAACACGATGAAGGATGAGTTCCCGAACGGGGTGAAAATAGTCGGGTTCGCGGGCGACATTATCCTGGAGATATGTGGTGAATCCATTGAAGAGATGGAGCTAACGGCATTGCGCTCCATTTGCATTGTGGAGAGATGGATGAGTTCTAGGCAATTGGAGCTAGTCCACCATAAGACTGAGGTCACGATTGTTAACAACAGAAAATCGGAGCAACATGCTACGATCACTGCAGGTAACTGCACAATTGAATCGAAGCGATCTTTGAGGTATCTTGGGGTCATGATCGACGATAAGCTGTCCTTTATTAATCACGTCGATTACGCCTGCAAGAAAGCCTCTATGGCTATATCGGCATTATCCCGCATGATGTCAAATGTGTCGCCCTGTCCATCCTTAGGTACGGCGGGCCGGCATGGATCACCGCTTTGAGTACCAAGAGCTACATGAGTAAGCTAGAGCGTATGCGCCTAAGAGTGGTTAGTGCATACCGAACGATATCTTGCGACGCGGTTTGCGTCATTGCGTGGATGATGCCAATAAGCATTGTCATAAAAGAGGTTGTAAGGAGCTTCGAACAACGTGGAACAAGAGGTATTCGAAAGACTACTAGAGCCGCATCTGTGGTTAAGTGACAAAGGGAATGGAACAACTCCACCAAAGCTCGGTGAACCCACCGACTAATCCGGAATTGCCCGGGTTGGTTGGTAGGCGATACGATGAAGTGAACTTCCAACTAACGCAGATTTTGTTACGCCACGGCTGTTTTAGACTGTATCTGCACAAATATGGGCATGCACAGTCCTCCGCATGCACCGAGTGCGCGGGGGTTAATGAAGCCGCGGAACATGTTTTCTTCGCATGTCGTCGTTTCAGCGGCGCGAGATCCGGCGTGATAGCCGTAAGCGGTCACAACACGACTCCGGATAATTTGGTCCAGAGGATGTGCCAAGACCGGGACATCTGCGACGCGGTATGCAGGGTGCTTAACAAGCACAATAGCCCCCTCCCCGAAGTAATACCAAAAGGTGGTTCCGGGGAGGGTTCAGGGCTTAAGGCACGGGTGGGTTTTGAGTTGGTCGTGGAGTTGACACCCTCATCCCCACACCCTGAGTTCTTAAGGAGTCTGGTTGAAGATTTGGTTGGGGTTATGACCAAGAATGAGTAATAAATGCAGTGAGATTCGTTCACATCAAATAGACACTTAATTTAGCTTCACTTAAAATTTGGTTTAAGTCCTTTTGCCGCGTGAACGCTCATTCCAACCAAATTTAATGAAAACTTCTTCAGCAAATTAAAGAAACAGTAAGAAGGTTTTGAAACAGCAACGTTCTTCATCTTACATGAGTAAGTACAATATCGCAACTAAATATACCTTTCATATACCGCCAATCGGCTTTTAATCCAAAGAAGTGCTCAGTTCTGTGCATCAAACCCGTAGTCCTACGTACAACTGAGTGGGCGACCTCTCAACCGACGGCTTGGAAAATGAACATTGCTGCACACCATTATGTATCGAACTTTATGACTATGTTGTTATCCTCATCAGCATCATCAGGGGGATTCCGGGCACAGCGAAAACAGGTGCTGTGGGTGGTACGATGGCAATTTATGCCTACACCATCTGATACTTTTTTTTCGGAAGTATCTGTAGCTCGAGTCGATATGTACAGTACGATGACCCAGTTGGATAATTTTTTTTGTTAAAAATCTCTCACTAATCTGTTTTATTCGAGGGTTACTTAGTACCGACAATTTGCGCCGTAAAACACGAAAGCTTTGAAGACCCAAACGGTAGAATATTTTCATAAGTTCCTCTTTTTCAGATGCACCGTGATAGAGAAGGGATACATTTTCCTGAACCCATCTGGTTCCGCCACCCTCGTTCTGCGCTGGGCTGCTTTGTGATGGTATCATCTTCCTTCCATTGGCGAAATGCCTTGTTTTCTCCCCGTTCAAGTGGACCTGTTCCATTCCGGATACCTACACTCTTGATCATAAGTTTGGAATACCGTGATCGGTGGTTTGAGGAAAACCGATTTGCTGAAAAATACCCCCAAACAGATTTTAAATATTTTTTTGAGAGGGTTATTTGTTCAGAAAATATTCAGCATAGGGAGGACTGCTTTACAGTTTCATATTGTTTAAATCTGACCAAAAACTTCCGATCGGAAGTGTAGGTATATGGACGAGGAGAAAACTGTTTAACGTTACTACATGATATACGATCCGAAATTGGACCACGACCTAGCAGACATGGTAGTGTCCGAAATTGATAAGGTTTTGCAACTTTTCATTTTACACTACACTTTGGGGAAAAACATTGGCTCCAATAGCAACATTATGATACGCTATCACCGTGAAACATCGTTATTTATCGCTGTGAGTTAAAATTACTATTCGGATCTCTCATGTTTAGAGCTTGTTAACAAATAGTTCAAATTCGTTCACGCTTTTCCCCATGGGTCCGAGGGAGAGTGTCGAGCTATGCGATGAAGACTGCTTTTGCGTGTCCGACGGCTATTATTGGACCTCACCATCGAGAAGCTACGAGATTAAGAACTTGTTGCGAATGTCTTTGCACGTGCAAAGCGTCTTGCTGTTGGCGAGTACACACCTGAATGGTCAAGCACAGTTCGTGGAAAAGCAATCCCCCTCCGTGAACGAGAAGGCGAGTGAGAGCGCCTTTTTTCTTCTTTCACTTTCATGAATAAGCTTGCGTACGCGAACCAGTCAGCCCCAACTTATGCATGTTTCATATTACAAAATCTAATTACTTTCTCTACTGGCCAGGGTCCTCTTCGTGCGCACCAGGCCCGGGTAACAGCAGCGCAGGCTATTTTAGGAGCCGGATTTCCAGCAGAAGAGAGTTTTGTTGGCTGCAAGGCTCACGTGAGATGCCACCACTGACTGCACTGACGGAATATTTCAACCGTGCCGAGGCGGTGCCGGTGACGCGACGGAGGCGTGTGGTGAAATTGATTTAATCAATTATGAAGCACGTTTTCTACTGCTTTTAAGTTAAACGTCGCGGTTGTCGATTTTTGCCTTGACAGCCACCGTCGCCTCAAGGCCGTTCGCATCGTCGGTAGCCGCTTCTGTGTACAGTAAATGCGAAAATTGCTTGCAGTTTTTCCTGGTTTTCCTTACACATTTCGACTAATTATGATACCACCATCAGAGTGGGTTTTTGTTTTAAACTGGCTTATTGTTTAATATCATTATTTATTAATTGACATTTCTCGAGACTTTTTCAAACAGACGTATCTGATTTTGTAGACAAAGAGGGGAAGTAATTTTCAAACGTAAATTTCTCGAAACTCTCAGCACCCTCACGGAAAATAACGTCACCTTCATGTTAGGAAAATGGTATTCCTTGTGTAGGTGGCCCTAGTTTGCATGAAAGTGCTAAGAGTTTCAAGAATTTGACGTTTGAATCTTACTTCCCCTCTTTGTACTCGAGATTTGATGAAAATTATTCTTTTCAAACTTTGCAAAACTGTCGAGCCCGTTTACTTAAGAAAAACAAATTGTTACTTAACTATTCATGAAAAAAGATTTATATTGACGACTCTACCACAACGTATATAACGTGATATTACCTGAATCCATTTTCTCATGGTCTCATGAGCCAATATGTTTGACAATTAAATTTAAGATTCAACATACCCTCAATGCACAGTGGTCCAGAATGCGAATTTAGATGGAAAGATATTTTAGGAGTTTGAAATTTGAAACTTTAGAGTGCAGTTGGCCATCTACAAAGTTGTTCCCAATAGTAAGGTCCTTCTTTTGATATTAATGGAAATTAGGGTGGTTCTTATTTCCATATAACTTTTTATAAAGTAAGAGAGATAAGCATTACTCAAAAACAGTTGTAAATTAGCAAATTTTAGATAATTTTGATCTTAAATCTTTAAATACCTTCTCAAATAATGATATTAGAATAGATATATCGCTCTAGCTTTTGAAGTTCAAATTTCGTAGATAAGTAAGCATTGCACAATGTTTAGAGTACCAAAATATACACAAAGGTGTTTTTTCACACAGGGGATACGTTCCACTTTTACTATGAAACCGCGTAAAAGAAGACTAAATTGAGATCAATTCACATGTATGAACATTTCAAATTACTTCGATTTAGTTTGTATGTGTTTCTTTTCATGCAATGCACAGAGGAAAAAAGTGCCCGAAACGCGAAAGAATTCTTATCTCAGCTCGGAGTGGAATGATTTGTGTAAATAATACCTTTGCTTGAAGGAACATTCGGAAGAAAATCGAATGGATATACGGAAGGAAATCGAATGGACGTGATCCCATTGGCCGCACGGAACTGCTTAGGGAGCAAATGAGCTCATTTTACCCTGGTTCCTCTAATATTTCCTTGTTGTTCAGAAATGTCTTTGTACGGTGTGACTCAAGATCAACAAAATGATGCTAGTCCAATGTAAAATTTCCAGGAAAATCGATTGATGTAGGTTCGTTCACCGCACGGCTTTGTGAATGAAGATATGGCTAATTTTACCCTGATTCCCCTAATATGTTCATGTTTTACACAATTTTCTTTGTTCGGTGTGACTCAAGATCAATAATATAATGCTAGTTCTTTGTAAAATTTCCTGGGGAATCGATTGAAATTGGTTTCATTTACCGCACGGCTCTGTGAACATAGATATGGCAATTTTACCCTGATTCCCTTAATAGTTTTGTGTTTATCATAAATTTCTTTGGTCGGAGTTACTCAAGATCAACAAATTAAGACTAATGCTTTGTAAACTTTGTTGAGGAATCGATTGAAATTGGTTTCGGTTACCACACAGCTCTGTGAACTAAGATATAGTCCATTTTACCACGATTCCTCAAATATTTTTGTGTTATACAGAGATTGCTTTGTTCGATGTGACTCAAGGAAAACAAAATAAGGCTAGTCCTATGTAAAATTTTCTCCAGAATCGAATGGAGTGAGTTTCATTCACCGCACGGCTCTGTAAATGAAAGTATGGCTGAATTTTCTCTATTACCGTAATATCTTTGTGTTATTTAGAAATATCTCTGCTCGGTGTGACTCAACAATCAACTAGTTCTCTGGAAAAAATTCTAGGGAATCCATTGGAGTTGATTTCGTTAACTCTACGGCTTTGTGAATGAAGAAATTCCTGTTTTTCCTCTGTTCTTTTATATTTGGAAATTTTCTCATTTTTGTGTTATTCAGAAATTTCGCTGCTCGGTGTGACTCAAGATCGAAAAAAGGGCTAGTTCTAAGCAAAATTTTAGGGTAAATTGAATGGAGTTGGTTTCATTAACCGCATTGCAAGATATTAGTGATTTTATCCATTTTTATGATCTGAGTGACTCAAGGCATAGGACTAGCCTTACTTTGTTGATCTTTAGTTACACGGACCAAAGAAATTTTGGAATTACAAAAAAATGTTAGTGGAATTAGGGTAAATTGTGTCATATCTTCATTGATAGAGTAGTGAACCTAACCCCAATCAAGTTTCCAGGAAATTTACAAGGGACTAACCTTATTTTATTGCTTTAGAAAAACACCGAACAAACAATTTCTGAAAACAAACGAAAATGTTATGGGAATCAGGGTAAAATCAGCCAAATCTTCATTCACATAGCGGAATGAAACCAACGCCAATAGATTGGCCAGAAAATGTTATATAGGACCGTTTTGTTGCTGTAGAAACACACCGAACAAATAAAGTTCTGAACCACACAGAAATACTTGGGAAATTAGGTTAAAATCAGCCATATCTTAATTCACAGAGTCGTGCGGTTAGTGAAACTAACTCCAATCGATTTTTCCGGTAATTTTACATAGGACTAGCCTTATTTTGTTGATCTTGAGTCAAACCGAACAAAGCAATCTCTGAATAACCCAAATAAATTAGGGGAATCGGGGTTAAATCGATCATATCTTCGTTCACATAGGTAAATGAAACTATTTTCAACAAATTTTCCTGAAAGTTTTACAAATTATTTTGTTGATCTTGAGTCACAAGGAGCAAAGAAAATTGTGAAAAACATGAAAATATTTAAGGAATCAGGGTAAAATCATCCATATCTTCATTCACAGAGCCGTGCGGTGAACAAAACTAACTCTAGTCGATTCTTCAGGAAATTTTACATGGGACTAGCCATATTTTGTTGTTCTTTAATCACATCGAACAAATAAATTTCTGAAAAACACAAACATATTCGGCGAATCAGGGTAAAATCAACCATATCATTCATAGAGCCGTGCGGTGAACGAAACCTACTTCAATCAATTCTCCTGGAAATTTTACATAGGACTAGAATCATTTTGTTAATCTTGAGTCACACCGAGCAAAGAAATTTCTGAACAACAAGGAAATTTTAGGGGAACCAGGGTACAATGAGCTCATTTGCTTACCAAGCAGTTTTCGAGCCCCATTCGATTTCTTGAAAATTTTCCATCAAGTTAAGGTATCATTTACAGAAATCGTTCGATTCCGAGCTGATACATAGAACTCTTCTGCGTTTCGGGCCTTTTTTCCCACTGTGCAATGGTTAAAATACAGTTTTTGAAATTTTGAATATTTACACCAAAAATTGTGATTTTTTTTTTGAAAAACTGCCATATGATAACTTTTTGCCCAAAACGGAAAACGTGATTCGAATGAGGTCGATACGTGGTTCCGTTCTGGAGTTATCGCCGAAAACAAACCGTGTAAAAAAGACCTTAGTTAACAACGTTTGGTTGGTGAAAGGGCTTAGCGCATATGAGACCAAGAATTTGACCAGTAGTGAAAGTACACTACTATATTCTGCTGGCACGTCGTAGGACGTTTAAATAAAGGCACTAACAATATGTGTAACTCTGGCGGGATAAACAGCAAATTGCTTCAATGTACGGGTAACGACTAAAAGTACACTTTTAACTTTTGTGGAAACTTATTTTATTAATCATGCGTTCTTTTTATAGAATTGCCAAATTACTTGTTTTGCTCGTGGTATAATAATTGAATGTAATTGCACAATCATCGAAAACGTAGTCAAAGTTAAGTGTAACTTAAGACTGAAGATGACAAGCATGCATAATAGAATTTAGCACCCGCTTAGGAAACAGCATTGAAAGCTGTAGAATAACCCTTTTCATGTGGTACTAGTAATAGGGTTCACGTTAGGGTAATCATAGGGTCATTGTTTTCATGCTAACCTTCTTGCACAATTTTTTTTCGGGCTTGAAATATTAGGGGATAGGGTTATCATTACTAGATTCCAAGCTCGAGAGAAGACTCGAATTTCTATTTCATATTTGATGAAAACATCATAACTTCTGGTTGGTGCGGATTCTTTTTGGTTAGGTTGGAGTGATTCGAGATTCCTAGTCAGAAGAACGACGAGTCGGTGTGAGAATATCACCAATAATCTCTCACATGCATCCTCATGGACGACGAAACGTACATGAAGATAGATTATGATCTGCTTTTCGGACAAAATTTCTTTAAACCACTGGTCGAGGTGATATCGCTAGCAAGTTCAAATTCATGTTTTCCGATGAATTCGCAAGTAAGCTTATGATCTGCCAATTTGTTGGCAGCTGAAGACAAAAAAACCCAGGTTTTCATGGCAAACAAGACTATGGATTCCAAAATGTACATGTAGGAGTGCCTGAAAAAATGTATTTTTCCGCAATGAAGCTGTTTGGCCTGATTTAGTAAGCTGTCACTACAGCTAGTAAGTACTACAGTGGTATCGAGACAGCTAGTTAGATGTCTTCGAAACGAAGATCAATCCTCCCAACTGCCCTCGATTCCCCCCAATTGAGAAATAGTTTGTAATAGTCAAATAGAAGTTAGAGAAGGGTGAAAAGGTACTCGGGATACAACAAAGATTAAAAGATGGAGGAACATATTGCCGCTTAGGTAGCCAAAAATTTGGTCAAAATATGATTAGTGGTATTCGAAGAAAACATTTCATCAAACTCAAATCGGAATAATTGTTTCGCCATTTTTTCTTTTAAACTGCAATAAATGACCTTCATTTTGAGAACTTAACCTTTTTATTTCATGAATAAGGTTCCGAGATTGATCCGTTTTTTTTTTGCAGATATTAAATGACTCAAGCTTAAGCCAGCTTCTCAACTTATAAAAGCACTTCCTTCTGCACTTCTGGATATATTGGTGAGCGCCAATAACGACACCAGCAGAGATATAAAAAGGTGCATTATGGCTGAGAATAGTGCCTGAACTCCTTAGCACGTTAAGATCGAACCAAGTTCGCCGAACCACGAAATATGGACATTGCCGGTGGAGGACCAACGCGCCCTTGGTTTCACGGCAGGTGTTGCGTAAGATCTACGATGGAGTGCAGATGGAAGACGGAACGTGGAGGTGGCGAATGAATCACGAATTGCATCGATTTTCTGGGAGAGCCTCCCATCGTACACACTACTAAAATCGGTATGGTGAGTTGGACAGCCCAATTAAAATTATCCTCGAAAACGAATCGACGGGCATGCGAAGAAGAGGCGCGCAACGAACAAGGTGGATCGATCAAGTGGAAGGCGACCTGCAGATCCTTTTCAGACTGCGAGTCTGGCGAAATGCAGCCATGGACCGAAAAGAATGGAGAAAATTACGTGTACAGCAGAGGCCACCCCAGCCTTGGTCTGATTGTTAGTAAGATGAGCTTTCTAGTTTTTTGTCTTACACTGCTTTGGAAGGTGTGATTTGTAGAGCGGAGCTAGAAACCAGTGGTAACAATTTCGGGAAATCTGTCGAATTTTTGAATATTGATATCGTAATAAGCAACTTTCGAATGATGGCGGATACGTACATCAGACTAAAGGCCGAAGCTAATAGAATTAGAATTGTCATTAACGAAAAAACAACATGAAACAAAGAGGTTTACGATATGAAAATGATAGCCTTCCAGGCTCATGGATGACTGCCAACATCGACACCATCAGAGAGATACGAAGACGTATTAGGCTGAAAATTGTTGCTATTCCGAAAGTCACTACGAGCGAATAAAGTCCGCCGCACTACGAAGTTAACGATGTTTTAGAGGTTGATTCGACTAGTAGACTAGTAGTGCCACAAAATTATACTTGTGGAGATCCAACGCACACTTGGTGTTTATAAACACACGTAGGCTGGCGATGTGCCGAAATGGACCGCGTTATTTGGAGACGAATTCTGTTTACATTAGAGGAAACCCAGGCTATGACCTGGCTTTACGTATGTAAAGAGAGCGAAATGGACAAATTTCGTGTCAAATGTATACTTCAAGACTACATGTTGCAACTTGAAATAAGCACTAAATAAATAACATCTTTCATTTTATAGTTACGAATTGCATTTTTTTTCAATCTGCAGGTGAACATAGACAATATGAATCATCGACCGAAGAAGTTCAATTCGAAAGACTGTTACGAAGCACACGTAGTATTTCCATTCTCACCCATGACAATGATGGACGATCCTGCAAAACTCTGGTGGTGGTCCTACGTAGAGAAACCTCCAACACGAATACCTATGATATCAACCGTGAATGTATCCATCTATTTTCAACCGTGAGAATCCACTCCATGTTTCGTTCCAAATGTGACAGCTCTTTCAAGTATATTTGTCTCCTTTGTTATAGTATGCAATCTTCTGGCATCTTACTACCACAAACAGCATAAAGAAGACGTCTTGGTTGTACGCGATAGTAAATACACTTACTTACGGACCATTTAATTCGTTACTTTTTTTCCTCCATTTCCACAATTGAAAAGGGGCGACAGCATTTTCTTCTTCTAACGCGTTTAATGTCACTGGGTGTCTGGTCGCAAAACTTCTCCACTCCATTTCGTAACTCTTTCCCGTATCTAGTACCGATGGGATGCGCGCCGCAATGGCACGGAAAGGGCACTCCTGGAATTGAACACACATTGACTGTCTTGGCGACGCTGCAGGGAGTATTTGAAGTCGGTGATTACGGTCCGTTCGTCCGACCGATCGACCAACATACTTTACTCCTCACAATTGAACACATCAAGACGATGCGCGACGGCACGAATGTCTCCGGAACAGAAGTGCGGGAATCTATTCGAATTTCACACTCAATAGCACTCGTCGTTTTATGTCGTCTGAGGCGAAAACAGATTTTCTGTCTTTCGCTATGTATTTTCTTCTTTTTGATTTTTTTTATTCCACGTCCAA
Organism: Aedes japonicus; assembly: GCA_034211315.2. Taxonomy (NCBI): domain Eukaryota; kingdom Metazoa; phylum Arthropoda; class Insecta; order Diptera; family Culicidae; genus Aedes; species Aedes japonicus. The sequence continues at coordinate 64,496 of JASCZW010000076.1, read as the reverse complement.
GTGCCAATGGAAAGGTAGCATGGTAATGGTGATTTTGGAGCTGAGGATATGAAATCGAATATCCAATCGCCGAATACGGGTTCGGAGTGCATGCAGCTTCTTGATTTGTTTGTTGGCACTGTAATTGGATCTGCGGGGGAAGTTTGTAATCTTCAGCTCGTGGGGACTGGAGCTTTTGGCGCCTATCCGACTAAGTAAAGTTTGACTGGAATAACGGATGACTTGAACGTCAATTTGGTCTTTAACTGGGTATGCTTCACACAACGCAATTTGTTGGCATATTTTAAAATTGAGACAGTTTGGGCAAAGAAGTAAAATATTTTGAAGCACGATGAGTGAGGTTATGTGATACCACTGTGGTTCTGCCTCAAGTCCAAGGGTCGGACGTTCTTATTTTACATGACTTATAATGTTTTTATTGCGTCCAGTGTGCCAAATTTAAATTATTATGTTTTGAAATTGGAAATATCTTTCCAACATCATGAGATTCCAGTAGTGAACATCAACATCTGCTAGAACCAAAGATGTGAAGAGAAAGTATCGGTAGGTCCGATAGAGCTCGGCAGGTTTTGAAATTGAATATTCAATTGAATTCTATTGAAAATATCAATTAAACTAACAAATTAATCAGCTTGCTGATTTCGATAATATGAGCAGAATGGAGAAAAACTATCAATTCAGGGTGAATTGGGGCAAAACGAGCCACTTTCCGTGCTCTACACAACACAAAACCTGTGCCAATCGATTTATTAGCCCATTTTCCTTCAGGAATTTATTTGGTTTGGTTCAAAAGCCAGCGGCTTCTCTTACTTGGGAATTTGGGCTGAGTAAGAAACGCTGTATCTCGTCAACTATACCAGTCTCAACCAACGCAATGTAGGCAGCGCAGCCCCGGTAAGATAGCATGCTGTAATCTTACCCTACCAAGAAAAATGAGATAAGGACCTATAACCTTGGCAATTATTGCCAGGCTTTTGGTTCAAATGCCAAAAGTTCACCCACAGGCAAAAGGAGCATAAACTAATATTTTTAGCATCTATGCTCCCAACGATAAAGTACAAATTATCACACTATTTAACTCTACATGGAAGCGTTTGGTACGGGAGGTCCACGCTTTCTTCCTTTCCTTGATTCAAAGTAGTAGAGCGATTTTAGATCTTTCTGGAAACGCTCTATTCCTTGGAATCCTCTCTGAGACATATACTACGCAGGCCAGGCCGATGAAAAGAAAAATGATGTATTCAAGAAACCATCATTTTCCAGGATGCCTTCAAGAATTGGCTGCGTTAGTGTGAGATTAGATTAGATTAGATTGAAGTTCAATCCGCAACATTTTGCAACAAAAAACTGATAAATTGGCTTATTGACATTGAAACAAAACGTAATACGAATACACGCTAATAAAATAATATGCACTAGTTTGAGCTAAATTGCGTACCACGTGTTTATTTATTTAATTATTTGAAGTTAGGCATCAACAGATCAAATTCAGGTTCAAATGATAATAATTTAAAGAAAAACGGTAAAATGAAAAATTATTACATAACTACACTTATCTTAACTTCGGGCGTCAAATGCTCCAAAAACGGTTGAAAATATCCGACAAAGTACATTCTGCGTCAGGTTAAAATCGAAAAAAGACTCCACCCTATTGAAGATTCGCTACAACTCGTGGGCGCTACTCTACCCATAGTTGGTGCCTCGAAAAGAAAGCTTCAACATTAAATTGCTGCGTTGACCTTGGTTGGATATTGATGTTGATTTTTGGCAGGATCGTTTCGCAGTCGGTTCTTCATTATAGAGTATCTCTGACAGTTAAGCCTCTAAAAACATCTCCACGGACTCGCAAAGACTCTATGTTGACTAACTGGCAGCGACTTTCGTAGCTAGGAATGTGTTGCTCCAAGGTAGTCTACGAAGCGCGAACCCAATAAAACGGCGTTGAATAGACTCGATTCACTCGACGCCATTATAACTTGGACTCCAATCCGCTGAACAGTACACCAGTGTAGAACGCACGAGAGAACAATAGATCGATTTTAGGCAGGGGATGTCGCTGAACTGCTTCGTCACCTTGAAAACAAAATCAAGAGTTCTTGAAGCATTATCAACAAGATATAAGATATATGTTGGGAGTACGTCAGTTGAAAATCTAGCTGATCACCTAGGTCATCAATGCACTGCATTCGTTCGATGGTTGTGCCGTGAAAATTGAAGGTTGAAGAAAACTATTGGTTGTTTCTGCCGTGAGAAGGTTATTATGGCTGAGCACTTAGCCGGGTTGACCAACAACCGATTTAGAGTTCACCGATCAGCAAAGGTAGAAATCTTTAGATTACATAGCGTTTTCCAACCTTACACAATCCTGTATTAGCTGTTGTAGAGGCGTTGGAAACGCCAGAAGAGCTGCCTAGGGTATAAGGGGCTCTTCATCCAACGATCTCTTTGCACAACACCTGGTCAGGTCCTGGCGATCAGCAAGGGATGGGAAGGAAGTATTGATTAGATGTCTACTTAAGAAAGATGCTGAGAACTCATGCTTCATAGACATCTGTAGTTGGATTTTCGATAGGATTGTGCGGGAGACTGACCTTGGCGAAAAAGTATATGTATATGTACAAACTACCAAAATGTCATGTAAATTTCTGTCCCCTGAGACGGACACATACAAGCGTCCTTTAGCACATAAGAATGAGTTCAAAGAGATGAGAAAATAGGTTCAATCAAACACTTTCGTCGAATTGCGTATGTGTCAGTTTCATGAGACATAATTTAACACGAAATCTTCCTTTACGTTCCCCGACTTTTTACAAACTTGAATTACGTCTTGTGTAAAATTCATTGTTTCTAAGTGTGTATTTATAGGTCGTTGTGAGTGACGAAGCTAAGAAAGATAACGCAATTCTTTGTTGTCCGCTTTTCTGGATTGGAAAACAGGCGTTTGTTACTTGTATTCAGGCTCTTCTTGCGTGAGAACCTGGCTGTCGGTTGGGACATGAGCACTAACTCTTGTCCTAGCATTTTATGACTTAGGGTTATACCGCCATTACTCGATTTAGCAAAGGCAGAAGTATACGGTCGTGCTTCACCGAAAACCTGATGTACTTCATTGAAGTAAAGAAGAAAAGTTAAGAGATTATTGCCAACCCCTAGCCAGTCAAGTTTAGCGATCGCAATATCGTGGATTTCCGGAAAAAAAATGACGCGATTGGTCAAAGCAACGATGGATCGAGTGATGAGTGTCGTCCGAGTATCAGGGACACTCGAGTCCCTTTGAATCTCGGAGAGAGTTACGGCATGTTGATGGGAGAGACTCCCGAGAAGACAATGTTGGCCTCCTACCACGAGTTCATATCGACGGTGATGGAATCGATGTAGTAGACGAATTCGTGTATCTGAGCTCATTGGTGACCACCGATAACGACACTAGCAGAGAAATACAAAGGCGAATTATGGCTGAAAATCATGCCTATTTTGGACTCCGAAGGACGCTTAGATCGAAGAAAGTTTTCCGAACTACAAAGTTGACCATCTACAAGACATTAATTAGACCGGTAGTTCTCTATGGCCACGAAACATGGACATTGCTAGTGCAGGACCAACGCGACTTTGCTGTATTTGAACCGGAGGTGCTGGATGCGATCTACGGTGGAATGCAGATGGAAGACGGAACGTGGAGGAGGCAAATGAACCACGAATTGTATCAGTTGCTGGGAGAACCTCCCATCGGACACATGCTAAATCGGTCGACTACGATGGGCTGGGCATGTCGTAAGAATGTCGGACCACAGCTTAGTTAAAAGGTTCTCGGAAACGAACCGACGGGTGCAAGAAGAAGGGTGCAAGTTTCAAATCACAAGTGATGATATTCTGGATCGACGAATGGTTAATATTCAGGTTCTTGGCCATCGCTCGCCCTGACTCCCCTACGTGTTCTACAATCATTTTGGTTCTTGTAGATGTATTGGAGATGCCGTCTATGTCTTCGGTTGATTTCGTACGTACCCGTCTCCTGTATATGGCGCCGATAATAAATCTCTCATTCAGACCGATGTGTTTGAACCGTCTCATGAACTTGCACGGTCTAAATGTTTTCAATTATATATCTACTACCAGCTCTCGTTCTGCGATGATGATGATGATGATGATGATGTAATACTATTGTAGCATTGTCTATTGTAGCAAGGTAATATTCCTTAGCAGTGGTGACATCTGAAAATGATTTGATTAGGATTCTATTGTTGTTTGTGATCATCAGATCCTGTATGAAGGGCCAAAAACGTTTGGGCGGGCCAGAAAGTAGAGGCATTCACGTGAAATATAGAGGAGAAAATCTCCTTCCAAAAGCAAGTTCACACTAACAGTACTAGGATCGAACCCTCGATTGACAGAATAAACCCAATACATAACGGGTGGCAACTAAAATTTTGGAATTTCTTTCTCAAGCTGTCAAAAAAAGACAAACATAGTTGAAGAAGATCTGATTTATTCAAATAAAAGATACATTGTCCATTGTTGAAAATAAATTAGTGAACATTTGAAAACGGTCCGTAATCGGATGTTCGGCGAAGCTTCCGTTTGATGTCGGAACAGGAGCGTTGTACGGCCGTGTCAACATTGCGAATGCATCTCTTGATTCTACCAATCAACTGTTTGCAATTCGTGGCTCTCCAGTTATTTTTGTACACCAAGGAACTCAAAACCCCGAAGAAATCTTCGATTGGGCGACACTGAGGCAGATTTGTCGGGTTGTGGTTTTTGGGTACAAATGGGATCGAATGGGTATTCAGGAACGATTGTGTTTTTATGGCGTAATGCGATGACGCTTTATCCGGCCAAAACACGTATTGTCCATCAGCATGATGTTTTTGTAGAAACGGGATCAAAATTTTCTTCAAACATTCGTTCTGGTACACATCTTGATTGATTGCCAAACCAGAGGGCTTGAACCATGGCTTAGAAATGCCTTTCTCGGAAATGGCAATGTACAGCATCACTTTCTGTTGAAACTTATGTTTAAACTTATATTTTATGTTCGGAGGTGTAGTAGAACTATCCGTTGAATAGTATCGATCGTTTCCGGGAATCTGCATCTTCGAAAGAGGGAAGTAGCTTTCGTCGTCCAAAACAAAACTTTTTCCGAAATAATTTTTAATCAACCAACGGCATTGGGATGTCAGCGTTGAAATCTGTGCATCAGTATATTCCGGGGCTCGTGTCTTCTTTCGGCACTTTATTCCGACTTTTTTCAATGTTTTCCAGATGTACTGGTGAGAACAGTTGAACTTTTTTGCGGCATGCCGTTGGCTCAGTGAATCCTTGTTGTTGAAGGCACGAGAAAGAAAACGAAGTCCTTTTGCGTCCATAATTTTGGCTGGTCTTCCACTACCTTGGTCTTCCAGTTGTTGGGGATCTTAGGATATGGTAAACAGTCGAAGTCGCAACATTTTTGCTTTTAAAATGTTGTACCGTATACGTTTTGCCGATATTTCTGAGCAGTTCGTAGAACTGTACAACGCGCTCGCGAAATACTTCTTGTTTCGACGGCATTTTGAGCAAAACTGAGCAAGCATAAACAAAACAGAAAATACTAGCAGAAAAAGCTAACGCATACACACTCTTATTTCTCTCTGAGCTCGTTTGTTGTTGAGCATAGAGGCCTCGAAAAAATTCCAAAATTTTAATTGCCACCCGTTAGGGTAGAAGAGCGCACCCTTCTCCTTATTTTTAGCATTTCAAGCTCTTATTGCTTTCACAATTAGCTTATTGCTTGCTCTCAACTTAGTGTTCTAAATGCACTTCCACAGTTATTAATTGAGAGCTTGCGATGCCAGGTACAAGTTTTGCATTAGTATGATTGTGTGGCAAGTACAATCATACCCTATCCCGAGGGAGTCGAGAAATTTCCTTTAACGAAAAATTCCTTGACCAGACCGGGAATCGAACCCAACCGCCTTCAGCATGGTATAGCTTTGTAGCTGCGTCTCTACCGACTGAGCTAAGGGAAGAGCCTGCCATCGTTCCCCGAAATGTTGCAATAAGCAGTCCCATGCTCCCTATCCAAATCGTTTCACTTGGGTGCTCTGATGGTCCCTTTCTTCGTTATATGTTATGTGTTGAATATACAGTACATTTTGTCGTGGTCATTTGATTGCTTAGCTTGTGATAGAAAGTTTTGCTGGATGTAATATTTATTGGGTTTAGGTACTGTTTTTTATTCATTGATCAAATAAATAAGTAGGTCAACATAGATGACAATTACACATTTTTCCGTGTTTTTGAGAGCACTTTCTACCTCTCAAGTGTCTGAAAACTTTTTGTGGGATCCACCCGGTCCATATTCAGACTCCTTCACGATCTCCGTGTGGTTATCATGGTGTTTCAGCTTTTGAAGAGCTTAAATCAGTAATGCAGATCCATTGCTACTGCTATTGCAGGAGAATGGAAAGACGGTATTAGTAAATGGTAACATGCAGTGCATGTGAGGTATTCATGGTGATATTCTCACAACGGCCGTTCAGAATGGTTCGACAGATGCATATGAGAGATCATTCCCGATGAGCTTTAACGCGTTAGAAGACATTTTACTACGTGCTACATTTGGGAGTATCGCCCATCGCTTCTTCAAGTGATCATTACGAGCTGTTCATTTGGTTCAGCCTGTTCACGTATGAAATCTACCTCGTCCAAGTTGGCAGAACCCCTTACGGAACCGAAGGGTAGGAATCTGTACAAGAGATACAGTGAGACAAAAACATCGACAGGCAACCGTTGCCACCCTGTACACATTCGGGATACATATTAGTTAGTATTTAGTAGTTAGTACGGATGAATTTGCAATAACTTAGTAGCAACTATGTGTATTCTCATACTAATGAGCAAGCTTGTTTGATGCTTGATGATCTCTTGATTTGAAAGTCTCAATCTTTGAAGATAACCGATTGATCTCATAAGGACCCGTCAAATTTATGGACCTGCTTCCATGATCGTTAATCCTCATCATTTATGCAGTAGACTTTGAAATAATTAATGATGTTCCACCATGACATTTAGCAACTAAGTACTCACCTACAACGTATTACCTGTTTTAATGCAAAAAAAACGCCTTCATCTCATTTGAACATTACTTCACTCCAACCAGCAGGCAACGAAGGAATAGTTTGTCGAGTTTTGTGCTACCCACTATCCGTTCGTTTGCGTTGGTTCCCGCAAAGTAATAGCATTAAGCATCATCTACGACCTTTGACATTCTCTATGATCCATCTTGCTCGACCATACCACCAGCCATGCGCTCCATGTTGTACTGTGTATGTGTATTCATGTTACATGGTGGCCCTTCTCTGGAGATTTCGAGTGTTTGACGGTTTCGCTTCCGAAGCACAATTGACAAGTAGCTAGTCCTGGCAGGGGTGGTGAAATATACGCGACTACATGCACATAACATGCTCAACTTCGGAACATTGAAACACTTGTGAAAGGGCCTTGGACCGCTTCGCTTGAGCTCATTATACCTCGTTGCAAACCATCATTAAAGCTTAATTTAATTCATTTTTTTCAACATCGTCTTAAACTAACATTAATTCACCCACATGTGGCCAGGTTATTCAATTTTCGAATGATCCATCATTTGCCGTTAACGCGTAGTATAATCAATGCTTCAATCATTCTCGTTATTCGCCACCTGATGCCTTTTCTCTTTTTTTCCTAGCTGATTTTTTTTCTTTGTATTGAGATCCTCCCACATAGAAAAAGATTAGTAACAAATCTAAATCTAAACCTTCCCTTCTCTTTTGAATGAAACGGGTCGAATGAAAATCAAATCTCACGTTCAGGAACTACGTTGCTGGATTCATAATTCCATTCTAACCCGGGTGCTATAAACCTACACACCACAACCGTTCTGGTTGAAATAACGAATTTTCCTTGAGTTTCATCGATAGAAAAACACCAGATCCTAGAGAGATCAGCACAAAGGACATTATACCTACGAATAAACAACAATGTTTTTCTTCGCATTGATATTCAAATGCGCCATCCAATCACAAAGCCCTTTGGCTGCTTTGCAATGGATTTCCCATCGGCACATTCCTCCTTGTCCATCGATCCTGACCGACATTGCTTGTTTGCAACCGACTACTATTTTTATAGCTGCCGGTTATTTTGCATTTGCTGGGTTATTTTTGGGATCTGTACACTTTTGTATGGATAAGAACTGCTGAAATACAGGGCTTGCAAGGCTGCTGTCGTTACGGTTTGTTGCTGTATTTTAATGGAAATCGATCGCACTCTTATTTGAGGTCACCATAAACAACAAGTCTTTGAAATCCAACACCGGCACATCTCGCTACCTCACACCTAGCCAGCGGTGTAGACTACTTTCCGTATGTTTATCCTAACTAACGAGTCACTTTACGCGCGAACGTACACACGATTGGACGATACAGTTTAGAACCTGAGGCCACGAATAAGGGTATATTTAGAACTTCTCCAAACTGGTTTCCCGCACATAGAGAGATAAAGCACACACACACACTCACACACGTCATCGTCGTCGTCGGCTTCATCCCGGTCGGTGCTCAATTATGTCTGTTTATGATTTATGCTTCAACGGGATTTCACTTTTACTCATCGTCCGCGCGTATCGAGGAAGCCGTATTTTTGGACAAAACCGCATGCCAGCTCGCTGCAGTGGCACACTGCGCTTTCGGATCGTGCTCCAGAGTGGCATACGGATTGCATCATCGATGTTTGCTGTTTGTTTTGGGATTCGAAGTTGGTGTTGACGCTTCAGGGCACAGCAGCAAGCACAGTGACGGGGTTGCTTTCATTTGCATATTTGGCAGTTGCCTCGTGCTAATGACGACCAAAATTATGGCAACAATTAATTGCTGCTAGAATAGGAAACGCTTAAGAGCTTCCCGGTCGCTCGAATTGGCCAGGTGTCAAGTTCAACACACTCCTTGAAGATTGTGCTGTTTTTTTTAATTTGCGGTATGATCGGTATTCCATGAATGCAGCATACTCCATTTTTGGAACTTATAAGTCGATGATTATTTGAATGTTTAATTAAGGAGTGTATCGAAAAGTAGATGCTGGACTTTTGCGAACGGATGGTTTATATGAGGTGCAGGGTGACCACACAATCTTGATATAAAAATTCCCGCATTTTTCCCGAATTTTTCCCGCATTTTCGCCTTATTTTCCCGACTGTTAAGATGAGTTAATATAAATTACTGTATCAAGATAGAGTTAATAGAGTGAACTGTAAATCTATTGTAATGAAAATATGCATTTTTCATTTATCTGATTCATAAACAACAATATTCATGGTCAGAAATATATTTTAATGTTATTTTATGTTATTGTATTGTAATTGTATGGTTATTATTATCCGGGTTTCCATTTATTTAACATACGCCTTTTTGTGCAACAGGATGAGCCAATTTTTAACATATGATGTCAAATTTGGTAGCTCCTTCTTGGTTCTAGCCAAAATTTGTCCAAACCATTTTCTTTTTAGGAATCCGGTAAAGAATTTCAGACGGCATTGAGCACAGCTGCCCAAATTCTTCTCTCACCATATCTTATCACCCTTACAAACGCAATTCGCCAAACTTCAAACACATTCGCCACCACATGAGAGATAAGTTCATTTCTGGCCTCACCTGTTACAGCCGTGTAGCCAGATCTTCTAAGGGCATCTTCAACGGTGGTTCAAATCGTGGTTTGGATTTATTTGTTTAGACCAAACGCAAAAACATCGCTGCATCGCTGGTGTTTGTAAATTTTGTTTTATACCGGATCTATTTCACATCATTTCAGAACTTATATAACTTCTAGATTTCTTACTGAACGCACTCTTTAAAAATTTAATTTAATGAACTTCGGAATATCTATGAAGATTGGGTGGAAATATCTATAATGAACATGCCAGAAGATGATTAAACTTCTCGGCAGTTGAATAAAATAATTGGAAGTTTCCAGATAATCAGGAAGTTTGCTCGCTGTCTTTCGAGAAGAGAAATGGTGGAACTTTAGAGAAGTTCATTGAATTGCCGAAAAATTATTAACGTTTCTGGAAACTTGAATGAACTTCCAAAAAGTTTGCTGATCATCCATGGAATAGGAACAACTTTCTGGAAATGACGGGAACTTAGAAAATCAGATTTCGCTTCCCAGAAGTTGTTTTAACATCCAGCAGGTACATATTCTGTGATATCAGACATATTTAAATAACTTACGAAAAATTGAAAAAAAAAATCTTGGAAGCCGTGGAATTTCTGTGGAACAGTTAGCATTACCGCGATGTTGTTAAACCGTACAAGAACTTTTTATGATCTCCAAGATTGTGAATAGGTGGAAATTCTATGAAATTTTCTAAATTTCTGGGACGTTCTCTGAACGTTCTCTGAGATGTTTGCTGACCTTTTGGAAAGTTTCCTGATCTTTGGGGGAGTTCCATGATCTGTGTGAGCATTTCCTGAAGTTCTGAGAATTTTTGTCATGAGAATTCATGGGAAACTCTGAACTTCAAGGAAGTTTCTTGAACTCCTAAATGTTCGCTGAACTTCTAAGAAGTTCTGTATATGTCTAGCAAGTTTCATGAAATTCTAAGATGTTCACTAAACCTCTAGGAAGATCCGCAAACTCTTGAAAAGCTTCATGAATTTATTGACTGTTCTCTGTTGGAACTTCTCTAATTTTTTGGAAAGTTCCTTGAATTTTTGGGAGTAGTTATATGAACTTCTGAAAAATACCCAAAATAATCTGATAAGTTTTGTAAACTTCTGGAAGCCCCCTGAATTTCTGGATAAATACCCGAACTTCTGTGAAGAACCCTTTACCTTTGGAAACTTCCCTGAACTAGTGGTAAGTTCCTTGAATTTGTGGACAATTCACTGAATTTCTAGGAAACAATCTGAATTTCAGGAAAGTTGTCAGAACTTCTAGGAAGGACCTTTAATTTCTGGAAAGTTCTCTGATTTTATGGTATGTTCCATGGTAAAAAGTTTGCGAAAAATCCTCGGTCTTTGAAAAAAAAACTTCTGATCTCTGGATGCTGTAAGATTGACAAGATAATAGGTGTTGGTGGGTTTAACAACAAGAAATACAACACCGGTGCGGGGAACGCTAAGTTGGTCTGTTTTAGCTGGTTCTTTTTAAGTTTGCTGATGACAATCAACTATGAAGATGTTAAAATAGACCACCGCTGAAGATGCTCTAAGCGGTACGTTTTGAAAAGGCTGAACAATGAGATCGGTAGACCGAATAAATGACACAAACGCTACTCAAATCATTTGAAAAAGGTGTGAGTATGGTTCCTTCCATATGACAAAAATTCCCGATGACTTTTGAAATTCCCGCCTTTTTCTCGCATATTTCCCGATGATTTTGGATTCCCGCATTTTTCCTGCATTTCCCGATTTTCCCGAGTCTGTGGCCACCCTGGAGGTGCGCAAGTATAAAACTTAACAAGGCCTTTGTGATCGTAATTCACTCATGTTCGAAATTGTTTTGTGCGACAGTATATAAACCCAACAAATATTACTTCCAGCTAAACTTTCTAACACAAGGTAAGCAATCAAATCACCACGACAAAATCTACTATATATTCATTACATATCACGACGAGGAAAGCAAAGGGACCATCGGGGCACCCAAGTGAAACGATTTGGATAGGGAGCATGGGACTGCCTGTTTAAACATGTCGCAGAACGATGGCGGGCTCTTCCCTTAGCTCAGTCGGTAGAGGCGCAGCTACAAAGTAACACCATGCTGAAGGCGGCTGGGTTCGATTCCCGGTCTAGTTTAGGAGTTTTTAGTTAGAAGGAAATTTCTCGACTCCCTGGGCATAGGGTATGATTGTGCTTGCCACACAATCATACTAATGCAAAAAATGGAACCTGCATCGCAAGCTCTCAATTAATAACTGTGGAAGTGCATTTAGAACACTAAGTTGAGAGCAAACAATAAGTTAATTGTGAAAACAATAAGCTAGAAATGCTAAAAAGAGGAAGAAGGGCGGGCTCTTCAACCCTATGTATTGGGTTTATTCTCGATACTAGTGCTGTTAGTGTGAACTTGCTTTTGGAAGGAGATTCTCTTTTCTATATTCGTGGGTTTCACTTAAGTGCCTCTACTTACGGGCTCGCCCAAACGTTTTTGGCCCTTCATACAGGAGCTTGGTGATCACAAACAACAATAGAATCCTGATCAAATCGTTTTCAGATTACACCATAGCGGTGGTGTAAAATTACCTTCATCATCATCATCATCATCGCAGAACGAGAGCTGGTAGTAGATTTATATTTGAAGAAATTTAGACCTAGACCGTGCAAGTTCTTGAGACGGCTTAAACACATCGGTCTGAACGACCGATTTATCATCGCCACCATAAAAAGATCCAATGAGACGGGTACGTACGGAATCAACCAAAGACATAGACGGCATCTCCAATACATCTACAATAACCAAAATGATGGTAGAACACGTAGGAGAGTCAGGGCGAGCGATGGCTAAGAACCTGAGAATTAACCATACGTCGATCCAGAATATCATCACTTGTGATTTGAAACTCAAGGCGTATAAAAAACTGCGAATTTACGGATTATCAGAGAAAGGCTCGAGTGATTCGAAGTAAGGAGTTGCTACAGCGGCACGCTGATTGTGATATCCTCTTTCCCGATGACAAGATGTTTCTGTAGCAAGATACTCGCAACCAGCAGAATGATAGAATATATGCAGCGAAACTTGCAGATGTCCCCAAAGATAGGTTGGCTGTTAAGCAGTGCCAAAATGTGTCGGGAGTAATCGTTTGGGGTCTAATTTCAGAAAACGTCAAGCTTCTACTACGTTTCATCGAGAATCAATTATTACTCCATGCTTCAAAATTAATTCCAGACGGAAGTTAGTACTATTGACTTTTCATCAATAAAAAGCAACACAGGAGTGGTGTTGCCAAAATTTTCCGCGTTTCATATCATCACAAGAATGGCTGGCCTCGTCACCAGATCTCAAACCTTTTGACTTATTTGCATGGGGATGCATGCTCAGTAAAATTGGAAGCACAAAAGGTACATGCTTACCTCTCCAATCAGACCAAGGCCGGTGTGGCCTCTGCTGTACATAGAAGTTGTCTCCATTGTAATCGGTACGCAGTATGCGTAGGGTCCACAGGTCGTCTTCTACTTGATCGACCTACCTTTCTCATTGCGCGCCTCTCCTTTTTGTACCCGTCGGTTCGTTTTCGAGAATAATTTTAACTGGACTGTCATCCGACATGCCCAGCCCATCGTAGTCGACCGATTTTAGCGATGTTTACGATGGGAGGGTCTCCCAGCAACTGATGCAATTCGTGGTTCATTCGACTCCTCCACGTTCCGTCTTCCATCTGCACTCCCGTTGAAAGACACTAAGGGTGTGTTGGTCCTACACTAGCAATGTAAATGTTTCGTGGAGAACTAACGGTCTAATAAATGTCTTATGGATGATCAACTTTGTAGTTCGGCGAACTTTGTTCGATCTTAGCGTCTTTCAAAGTTCAAAGTAGAAATGATTGACAGCCATAATGCGCCTTTGTATTTCTCTGCTGGTGTCGTTATCGGCGATCACCAATGAGCCCAGATACACCAATGCGTCTATGACCTAGATTTCATCACCGTAGATCTGAACTCGTGGTAGGAGGCCAACATTGTCTTCTCGTGAGCCTCTTCCCTTCGTGTATTTTGTTTCCGACGCATTGATCACAAGCCCCATCCTTCTAGCTTCAGCCTTCATTCTGATGTACGTTTACACCATCGGCGGAAGCCAAATAGTTGGACAGACTTTCTGAAGATCGTGCCGCTCGTGTCTATCCCAGCTCTTCAATTCAAACCCTCCAATGCAATGTTAAACATCCGACACGACAATCACCCTGCACAAAAAATCGCTCTTAAATCATTCAAGAAACGCTTGATCAATATTTGAGAAAATATGCCTAAAGGACTTGACTTGACAATATGCCTAAAGGGGCTTGTCATGAAAGAAAAAGATAAGAGCTCAACATCTAATTCCTTAATAATAAAATGGAGGTTGATGTGTTTTTGTGAAATTGTATTCTACTGACAAGCAACCGTTGCCACTTTGTAAACACTAAGCGATTCCATATCTGGCTATGTGTGGAATGCAGGACATATGGTAAATGGATGGCTACTTGATACTCACATAAATTCCCGGGTTTTTTTCTTTCCTATGGGCTGTTAGGGCTCAAAAGAAGTTGATTAAGTCTTATTATCTTCTATAACTGAACAGCCTAGAAAATGCGTGCGGTGTTTACAGTGTTGAGCGACCTCTGGGGCCTCAGGTAGCTTAGTCCGTAAGAGTACTATTTACCAAGACGAAGTCGGCGGGTTTGATTCACGGTCCGGTCGAGGGAATCTTTCGAGTTGGACATTTTGTCGACTTTTTTGGGAATAGAGTATCAGTGTACTTGCCACATGAATATACAAATTCAAGCATAAAAGGTTTTGACATAGAAAGCTCTCAACTAATAACTATGGAAATGCGTCCAGAATACTAAGTTGAGAACTGGAAAAAACTAGTTGAAAAGAGCATCAGAGCTAGTTAGAAGTAGAAGAAACGAGACGGTTAACCGTGCAAAGGAATTAATGGCTAGGGGGAAGGCGGGGATCTCATAAATTCCTAATCCCAAACGGAGGCTGTGGAGTATCCGGACACCCTTCGAAGTACTGCGCTAACCGGAGGATTGGTGTCACGATACTTTTTGTCTCTCCAAGATTCTCGATCGTCCTTCGTAAGTCTCAAGCAGAATCTAAATAAGAGCGACGTCATATAAATCCTCTACAGCATCCCTGCTGTTGGTTTAAGTCCAAATCAGCTATCAAACTTTATTAAAAATCACCTTGTTTCCCAAATCTGAAAAACCAGTATCTAGCTTTGTGAGTAGAACCAACAGCATCCCTATTATTGGTTTGAATCTATTCAAAGCGGCTATGGAGCAGTATTTTTTATTCGATCAAACCACCATCACACTTTGTGAGTGGTTCCAACACCATCCTTACTGTTAGTATAAATCGGTTCAAACCAGCTACTAAGCGTAGCTTAAAAAAAAACCTTTGTTTCCCCAATGAACTAAACCATTCTCACGTATTGTTAGTGACCCCAACAGTATCCTTAGCGTTTGTTTCAATCAGTTCAAAGCGGCTATTAAAGCATAGCTTTAAAACATTGTTCGTTTTCCTAAAAAGGAAACCATCATCACAATTTGTGAGTGGTCCCATCAGCATGCTTACTATTGGTTTAAATCGTGACAAAGCGGCTAAAAGCTATTTTTTTTTTCTTATAAAAGAAACCATCATCACACTTTGTGACGGGACCTAGCATCATCCTTCGTTTAAACCGGCTGTATTATAGGGGTATGTGGATTATAACATTGTTAAATAGTAAATATAATAATATACCGGCAGTTAATTTTTTTTTAATTCTGACAAGTGTAACTATTGAAAAACAATTTCAAAGTATTATGAAAAAAAATGGAATGCAAGGCAACACCATCCTATTTCACCATGAAACACGCTACAAAAAAAACTACCTAAACCAACGAACCAACCATTGATTTCTAGCATACATAAGTTGACATATATGTCATAATGGGAGCTGCAGGGAGCCCCCGTTACTGAAAATAAATGTCACTTTGTGAAACTGCATGTCGGTTTGTGAAAATAAAAATGATTAGATTTTTCTTGTTTAAAAATCGAGAAAAAATAGTTGAGATTCATAAAAAATATGTTTGTGCTAGGAAGAACACCCATCATCGATACAGATGGAAAAAACATGTTTTTTTTTTTTAAATTAAAACCCCATATTGTTTCCTCAATGAAGAAAACGACTTAAGAACTTTGCTAATGACCTCGGCAGGATCATTGTTTTTTTTTTTTAATTCAACGGTTTAACTAGATGCGTGTTTCGGGCTTTTTCCTGCTTCACATTTTTATATTGGCTACGAAAATATTGCAGCGCTACTGATTTATACTTATTAACTTACAAACAGGCCAACAGTAGTTGTCTATATATTATACAGTCTATGACTTCACACTGCCAGCCTTCGGGATCTCCAGGTCGCAGGTCGCCCGTTGAGAACCTCTTCTTCTTCTACCGACTCGTTAATTGTCCTTCGAAGTCCTTGAATACTTTCAAGTACTCCTATAAAATTCAATCGAACTACATTTGCACATAATTATTTAAAAAATTTTTTAAGAAGTGTTAACATCATATGTTTAACATTTCTGTTTAAAATGCATCGATCTTTTTGAAATGCATCGATTATATTTTTACAAAAAAATTAACTGCTGAATCGCTTGACCGTTTGAATTTTCTTGACCTCTTATAAATCATAGAAAATTACTTTTCTGCATCGAACTCATTTTTTTTGACATTCAGTTATAAAACGAATAAGATGTTTTGGGTCATATTGACCCGGATTTCAGACTCACATCGTGGAAGTTAAATATGACCAAATTTTAAAATCTTTTGTTTAAAACAATTTTGTGGAAAACAATTTTGATCCCAAACCTCAAACTTCAGCTGAAAATGAATATTTCCAGCTAAATTCGCTATTTGGACCACTGTAACCACTGTGATCTCATGAACAAGTTCTAACTAGCATTACTAACTGAAAACCGGTTGAGTTACTATGGTTAAAGAGCAAAAGAAACCTATAGCAAAATTACTCATCATTAATATGGGAAGAAAAAACATTCTTCAGGACAGTTTTCCTTGGATAATTTAGGGTGTCCCTACAGAAAAAAAAAACAGTTTTTTGTTGTAACTTTTTTACTTCAAATTTGCCAACAACGTTGTCTACAGATGATTTTTAAAACTTAGAGAGATAATATTTTTGACGGGTCAAAATCATAATAAGCTTGATGTCTGACATACCGTTGAGACGATGTCAGTACTAAAAGTTGTAACTTTTATTGTTTTAGAATCACTGGGAAGACAACTTTGCTGAAAAATTTGGAATAAAAAAGTTGAGCAAAATAACTGATTTTTATAGGGACACCCTAAGCTACGTAGGAAAACATGCTCTAATTCGGTCATATCAAAAGATACAGAAAAAAATATGCCATCAAAGTTGCTTGAAATTATCTATTCTACAACTTTTCCGAATAATGTATGCCTTTATTTCTGCGAATAACAACGTTAGATTTTCGATTTCTCCGAAAATAAGAACCACCCTAGTTTTCATTCACACCAAAAGAAGCGCCTTCTTATTAGAAACAACTTTGCGCAAGACAACTTTGCTCCAAAACTTCAAACTTGGGCTGAACATGTATGTTTCCAGCTAAATTCGCATTCTGGCCTACTCTGCATTTGGCCTTATGGGAAACATAATTTTGGCCCCATTTCTTCTTCTTACAAATTTGCCCGATATTCATTCGAGCGAGTCGAATGCTTGCTTAAATCATCTACAATTGGGTTTCTCGTACAATAATTATTTACAGTTGGTGCTGTATAACGGCATCCTTACGAATTGTTTAGATCAGTGCCCAAATACAAAATTTATTTTTATGTTATTGTTTGATTTACATACATTCGTGCGCGGAATAGAAGGGTTACTGTCAATTTATCTCGAAAACATTTACTTGCGTTGATAACCTATGATTTTTGGTATGGAAAAAAGTTGTTGTGTCTACTTCATTGCTGAATCAATCTGTATTGTGCCATACCTGAAAAGAAAAAACAAAATAAATATTTAGTGACAGGTGCAAATAAATGAGATTTGTTAATGTTTAGAAGAAGCGATTATTAGATATTTTCATATAAAAAGTTTGATGAGCTGATGTAATTATTACTTCAGTGGTGTCTCATCAATCTGTGTATCTGGTAGATAAAACACTGTTCCTCCACAGCCAATATCTTGCAAAATAAGCAAAACATCTTTGACATTTTTGTAAAGATAGACAGTACCCCCCCCCTCCACGTAAAAGCGGATGTTACTTAACAAATCCCCTCTAAGTGTACGAAATTCAGTACACGCATTGCAATGAGGTGTATACAGGAGGAGCAGAAGTTGTGCAGTTGTATTAGTGTAATGCAAAATACTGTCATTGTGTTCGTGAGATGATGCACAGCCTATTGTTTGTTAACAGGCGTGACGTAGATCTCCAAAAACAACAATTCACAACAGCAGCAAGTCACAAGTCAGAATGTTTATTTTCGGTATTTGGTATAATTTTTAAAAGCTACGGCTAAAAAATGCCATCTTGTGCTGTAAATCCTGTCCACGTTAAATTTCGGACACCAAAATAATAGCAGGAAAAAAATCGCAATAAAAGAGTTACATCTACATAACAAACAGTTGATTAAGATGTTAATCCTTCTTTCTGTAAAATTCTCGAACTTTTTGTGGTACACCTGCAATCAGGTTTTATACGGTATCCTCAGATACGCCCGCTGTGACGGTTCTCCATCTTCTCTTGTAATCATCGGTACCGTTTGCTTTCTTTTTAGTTTCGAAGAGTTTCCGCTTCACGAGAGCCCAGTACTTCTCCATTGGGCGAAGTTCTGGACAGTTTGGTGGATTGGCTGTTTTTTGCACGTATTTGACCTCTTGTACCTTTTATAATTCCAGGACGGATTTTAGATAGTGATAAGAGGCCAATTCAGGATAGTCGTGGCTTCTGATAAACGGTAGCACAGCTTTTGCAGACATTCTTTCTGTCGTCAACCACACATTGGCCTGCATCAAATATTCTGGTACCGGTTTAGAAGACTTGAAACTTTATAGATTTTCGACCACAACTACATATGGCTCTGCCAAATCAAATTTTACTTCTTCGGGAATTTGGACTGACATATCTCTTTGTCCGGAAACTGCTTTCTCGGCGCCATCTTTATCAGCGTTGCTGTTGCTCATTGTGGTCGTTTGAAAAAGCCAGACCCGTGAATGCTGATTCTAAAGTACATCGAGTACGTCAATTAGTTATCGTCGGTGCTATTATGATACAAGGAAGTGAATTGTACCGGCATTGAGCGAACAAAGTTGACATATGGCAATGTTGGAATGAGCCAGATTAAAATGACTTTATGCAGTTGGGAAAATCGATATGTCTTGATCATCTACGGTATTGGGCACCATTTAATTCACTTGTGTTCACGCCGAGTTCAGTCCATCTGGCTTACACTTTATTGTACGTTTGATTTTGACTTGTCAACTTTAAAATCAACATGTCGGACATGAGTATATTTAAAATAAACATGAAATATCTTCAAATTGTCATCAGGATCGAATGTCTTCTAAATAAGAATATGTCATCAAGTCTGGCATCACTATTTTAGAGCAGGCATCTGAAGGAAACTGCACTAATAAATAATCAAAATCTCTACATTTCTTCTAGCATTCCCGCTTTCTACTGATAACAAGCAATAGGAAATTGACCATACTTCTTACACAACAAAGAACGCACATCGAAAATCCTATAGAATACCCGGGCGCCACAAAACCGCATAACCTCTCGGAAAGTATGCCTTGATTTTTTACAAACTATAATACATAACGATAACATACAGCACAGCTGGAGTGCCAGCAGAACTTCCAATACTCACAGTGTTTCTTTTGTATACATAATAGGATAGCGGAAAACTCTAACGAGCCTGATATTTCTTCTTTCTTTTTTTTTCGACAGTAGGTAGAAAGGAGAAAAGCTCCGACGCAAAAAGGAACTCTATTAATTTTGAAAACTAATTCATACTGAGCATAAACTTTCCGCCTGGAAGCCAGAGAGAAAGAGTACGTACCGAGAACTTAATTGAAACACGATTCCATCGAGAGGGTGCTTTCCAGCTGAGCTGCAGCATAAAATAGGCAGCCACACAGTATTGTATTGAGGTGGAGGTTAAGGCTAGACACAATGCATTGGTGGGAAGCACATTGGAAAATGGTTCTTTCATATCGTACTTCCCATCCGATGGATTAACCGGCTCACATTCAAGCCTCGTTATTTTATAGAGAAAAAAAGGATACAATCGTGCACTGCATTTTCGAGCGTATCGTCGAACGTGGGGATTGCGCTTGCCGTGGAAAAGCTCCTGGGGGGTTTATAAAGAACCACTGACTTGGGCTGCGCTTATATATAGAGGAGTGGTTGTATACCGATAGCTTCAGTAGCATTGTGGTAAACTGAACATGTCAAATTTGCTTCGTTTACTGAATATGCAAAATTCACTGCATTTGGCGTTAAAAAAAATGATAACATTTCAAAGGGTGTTACAATCAAAATTTGGTCAAACAGTAATGTGTGTGAGTCGATCAAAGTTTTTATTAATAAGTCAAATTCTTTTTCTTTTTCAAGTTCAGTTAAAACAGAATGCAGGAGAAATATTCAGCTAAGCTTCCTTTTTACCAAATGCGAATTGCCGGGTCTTTTGTTGAACACCTGCCATAAGTTTTTGTTCTGTCTCCTTGTCCACTTTATTCGCCGTTTGCCTTGAACTGTTTCTCGCTCACAACAACTTTTTGAGTCTTCTCAAGGTTCCGCTTGACGATGGCCCAATATTGTTCTATTGGGTGGAGCTCTGGCGTGTTGGGACGGTTCTTGTCCTTTGGCACCACTTGAACGTTGTTGGCAGAATACAACTCCATGGCATTTTTTCCGTAATGGCAAGAAGCCAAAACCGGCCAAAATAGAACGGTACAATTGTGTCGCTTCAGGAAAGGCAGACGACGTTTTTGTAGGCACTCACTCAAATTAATTTCCTGGTTGACGGTTCCGGTCGCAATGTTAACGATTCTCTTCAAGCTACAGGTACAGATGACCTGCCACACCAGATATTTCTTCGCGCTTTGACAGTTCAATGTGCTTGAAAATACCTTCCCCAGTCCGGTTGCCGTGTAAAATTCCTGTCCAGGAAGCTGTTTAAAGTCTGCCTTGACGTAAGTTTTATCGTGCTGTACCACGCAATCTCACTTCGTCAGCATCTTTGTGTACAACTTTCGCGATCGTGCTTTGGCCGACGTGTTTTGTTTATCGTCGCGATTTGGAGTCACCTCTTTCTTGTAAGTCGACAGTCCAGCTCGTTTTTTAGCTCTATATACGGTTGAAGGTACCACTCCCAGCTTCTTTGCGACATCTCGGACGGAGAGGTGGGAGTTGATTTAGCCACATTTCACAATTTCGCCAACAGGACGTGACAGTAGTTTGGATTTTCGCTATGCACGTGCAAAATTTTGATGCGTTGCTTCTCTTCCTTCGGCGACATTTTGATAACCAAAGTGCTAATCTCAAAATCAAAAGAGCGGCATGATGCTACACGCACACATCTTCAAAATGAGGAGTGTGCAATTTTTTTAAATGCACGCTGAAACGAAATGCGTCAAGTTTAAGTCGACCAAATTTTGATCGAAACACCCTTTAAGTCAAACTTCTATCGTAGGCGATTTCACACGTCGTAATAAGTGTGTCCACCATTTATTAGAATTATGTCGGAGTGCCACGATATTTAAGAACAGGTCAGTGCGCATTTCCCTGCCAAGTGGAGTTCAAATCGTTTATCCTCCGTTGCTTTTCGAGAGTATCTCAGACAGCGTTATTTAAAAATAAGGGAACTTTTTGTAACTGTCCGGTAATCAGGTATGATTTCGTAATCGTAAAATTTAGAATTAATTGTCATATGAAACGCAGCAAACCGCAGTACAGAGACAAACTTTGCCGCTGCATTTTTAAATGCAAACATTCTGCAACAATTCAAACAGCTAAACGATTTAGAAAATGCTATTTTATCACACGTAGTCGGAGAACACGGCAGTGAAATCCCTTAAGATTGTGAAGTGTGAGTGTGAATCCTCGTCTTACTTGATGATTATAGTTTCCAAAAAATGAAGATCTCTTTTCAGGAACTAAAATAGGTTCCTCGAAAAATATATTTTTTCAAAAAAGTACCGAAATACTTCAATAAACATAAATGATAGTACTCAATTTTTTAATGCCATACACAGCTCGAAAAAAGTAGTATGAATTTCTGTTAAATGTCATGCACATAAATGAAGCGTCACAAAACATGCAAATTTAAATTGTCGAAAATGCTGTATGCAAAAGCTCATCTTTGTTAAAACTATTACATGCAAGTTGCTGCTTCGTGTGGAATAAAATACAATTTCACATGCTCTAATAGTTACATCACAATAAAAATTCAGATTTTTGTTCTGTGTACCTTATACTTATTTTCAAACATTTAGAAAGATTAGATCATTCAAAAATCAATAACAAAGAAATAATCATATAGCATGAAACGTATTGAACATTTTACTGAAGCACATTACAGTATTTGATTCTATGTTTCATGACTTACTTTTACATGACATGCAACTGTAATGTAATTTTGAAAACCGCCGTAAATTTATGTCTAACGAGTCGCTCTCTTTAAGTGCATTCAAGCAGACTTAAATTTACATGATATTTTAAAAGTGTGTAGAATCTTTAAAATTAGTAAAAACATGTGTTGTGACTGAAATTTACATCATCGTATGTTAAACTAAGTGTTGGTTCATGTGAATTTCACAGAGGACATGAACGTAAACCTTTCTTGTCGCTTCGTTTGGGTGCATCTAAACAGACCTAGTTTTACATGAAATTTTCTATGTGTGCAGCAAATCAAAAATTTATAGGGGTGTTGGGTTGTTTAATCCAAAGGCACTATCAACAAGGATGTGTACGAGAAAAAATGTCTGCAAAAGCGGTTGCTGCTTTTTAAAAGAAGCCACGAAGTCACGAGCTCTGTTCTGGCCTCTTGTCACTATGCTAAATTCTCTATTGAAGCTCAAAAAAATTAAGCAAATCAGATATCTTCTCATTGAAATTTTACTTTCGTTGAAAGGACTGATCTTTTCTGCTTTTCAGCTTTCACAGGACTTTTAGGAAATCCAATTTTAGTTTTGCATCAATAATCCAGTGGATGTAAGTTATATTTTGTAAATACATTAGTATATTCGATTACGTACATTACATACATACAATCACAAACAAAGAGTGAGGGAAGCATACAGGGTGTCAGAAGAAGTGTAGTCTAGATAATGGATTCGTGGTTATCTGGCCCAAGTCAGATCGACATCAACGAAGGTCTAATTATTTTCAGACAATCTATAAACTCACTATAGACTGTCGGACATACAAACCACCAGACGGTAATCCTAATAAGTATTGCTTACTGTTCATTCCCTGCGGTTCGTTGGAAGGAGACTCTCTATCCTTTCCGTGGGTTTCGTGTAAGTGCTTCTGCTCACCCCCGTTTCTGGCCACACTCCCGTTTCTGGCCCTTCGCATAACGTAATAGTGAGGATTACAGGTATGCACAGTTTGATCTTGCCTTTAGAAGGAACTGTATGCCATATGACAAGTCCTGCACTGGTGGTGGCTTCCTATCACATGAAATCACCTCATAAGTTTGAAGCTGCATGGGCGGACAAAACTCAAGTTTTTGACGGCGCTGATGGTGTAGTGGCAAGCATGGCTGCCTCTCATCCAAGTTGATCTGCCCAGTCGGCGTCGTTGGGATTTTTGGAGGCGAAACATCTCTGACCACGTCGGAAGGGAATGGCTTCCGGAATGGATTAAGTACGTTGGGTTTAGGTCGTTTCTCTGGCGGGACGAACTAGCCTCAAGCTGAAAGTCACATCAATTCAAACAACAACAACTCAAGTTTTCGTTAAAAATGAGTCTATGAACTCGCATCTCTATGAAGGTAGCATGAGTTCTCAGCATCTTCTTAAGTAGACATCTAATCAACACTTCCTCCCATCCCTTGCTGACCATAAGGACTTGGCCAGGTGTTGTGCAAAGAGATCGATGGATGAAGAGCCTGTCACTCCCAAGGCAGCTCTTGTGATGATTCCATCGTCTCTACAACAGCCAAACCAGGATTATGTATGGTCGGAAATTGATATGCTATCCTAATAACCTCAACGCACCAAAATGCCTTCAATTTCGACGAATCGAGAAATATTGGGCAATTGTTAAGCGGAAGTTGGGAAAGACTACAAAAGTGATTCCGGATTCTACATAAATTAAGAGAACGTGGAATTGAATGGTCGCTCAAGTTGACCAAAGGAGGGTCCAACAGATGATACGAGGTGTTTTAAGAAAATTTCGTCATTTCATCAAAACAACAGCAAGTCAACAAAAGAAATAATACTGTTGTTATTTTTTCTGTAACTATGATACAATAAAAACTGCTGAAATATTGTACCCCATCAAAACACTCCGAGATAAAGTTGATTTCTTGCGTTCAAAAATTAAGGGAATCGATCTTTAGCTATGTGTTTTAGACGGTGAGGGCGGTCCCGAATTAATGCATATAACTTTAAATTACTAATATTTCAACCCCATCTCCTACTTGCATTCTCTCCCAATGTTTCAAAATATAACACCCCATAAACCACATATCGCACACCACCGGTACCATTTACATTCGCGTGATTGTATCAACCTAGTTCGCCCCTTACGGACGTGCAATACGTTGTTTAAAAGGAAGCACGTCATCAACTCCGGTTCTCTCCATGTGCATTTGTATATACGTGGTAGCAAACGGGGTGTGTGTGGTAATGGCAAGCTATGCCGGCACTACCAGAACAGAACAAAGCTAGCTCCTCTCGATTACCGTTGCTGTGGATTTAATTAAATCCGCCGATGAGCTATTCCCAGTGACGTCAGGGCTTGTCTGCCCACGGCAATTAGTTTACTTTCCTTCGTTTTCATATTATTATATGAGCATTATAATCTCTCCAGCGAACGCTTCTGTAGAGGTTAGTCCAAAGCAGCTAGATATAAGAATTTATTCATCGAAATAAATTCCTCCCAGATGTCGTGTATCAACTTTAATTTGTGTCAAGGTTTTCTCACCGCTCGCAATGGGTGTCATTTCGGTGTAGTTTCATGCCTGCTGTACCTGCACAAAACTACTGCTGCAGTTCTGTACCATGCCGCTGGCATAAGAAACATAGACTTCTAAAGCCCAATATAAGCCACACTGGGGTGCACACCGCACTCCACCAGCAGCATTGAGCAACGAGTTTGTGTACCCACGTTCTAATCGGTTTTTGAATTGTTTTCAAGTGTTTGCATCGCACTTCTTGCATTCCACAGTGGCAACAACTTATTTATCGGCACACAACGGCCCGTATATCGCTGTCTACAACGGGCTTATCGATTTTAATGATTTGTCCATATCCTATGTATATGGGGTATTTTTTGGGATTACGATTCGACCTGTATTAGGTACGTAGTAAGATCTGATATAAATGGAGTAAATTTTAATTTTAAAATCCAGGCATTAGCACTTCTTTTGATAGTCAAATTAACAATTGACAACAGTCCTCGTGATGGTTCTAAATTTGACTTAAATGAATTCTTGGTATATAAAAACGAAAGAAGTCTTAAGAGAAATTATACCTAACACCCCAGTAATAAAACTTTTGCCTCGTGGTATAGACAATACAACAGGTGACGATGCTTTGACATTTTTGACGAAAGCATTAAAAGTATGCTGGTGTTCAATTCAATTTCCGAACCTTTCTTTGGATCAGGTTCCACTTGCCGATGGCTCAATATTTTTCCACTGGGCGGAGCTCTCGCGTGTTGGATACTCCCAAGCCATTTACTTCTACAAGCCACAGGTACACCAAAAGGTGGAATGATGACAGAAAAATGCACGACGTAAATGTTGCAGTTTAGCAATCATATCTTGCGAAAACCGCAAGAATTGGAAAAATCTATTTCACCAATTATAATCCATATAACTTTCCACATCTTAATCAATTTGATGAAATATGCGAAGCCATGCAAATGTGTGCGAGTGGCTGGTTACACATAGCTAGTTTTAAAACATATTCATGCCTGTACCGCAACCGGTCTTTGAGCAGTTATCCTCAACGGGTCAATATGGTTGAGATGTTACCATATGAGAGCCGCTATGCTGTTGGTCGAGGTTCAAATATCCATGACTTGTACTTGTACATGATTGTACTTTTTTTTGTCTTATATGAGACATCATCGGACCTTAATTTCACACTCATCAACTAATACACTGAAACCACCTCACGTACAGATTGAATTATTCAGTGAAGCAAACTGAGATGAAGCCTTTTTGTTTACAGCCTATTGTGTATTTCTTCACTAAGTCATGGTTCTTAGTGAAAAATGAAACAAAATCATGCGGAATCGCATTACAATATTGCTGTTTTTTAAAACAGATAAGCGAAATTTGACAGTTTCATATGCTTGAAGATGTCGGCCACCTTTCCCCTTTCGATTGGTGAATAAAACTCATGCCCATGAAATGTTTGAAGTCAGCCTTGTCATAGGCTTCATCGACCATTACCATACAATCGAACTTCGTCAGCATTGTTTTGTTTATCGCCACGATTTGGAGTGACTACCTTCTACCTTTAATACACGCAAAAGATTATCTGGTATACCGATAGATGAAGCCAACGGTAGTCGAAGCTTTTGACCGATGTGACTTCCTCAAATCTCTTCGCTGATTTTTTCAAAGCATATTTGAACTCGACCAAACTCCTCCGTCTTTCATTAAGAACTGTTCAGCATCGTTGACCACGTAGATGGCGTTTTCTGGATACCTGGAAGCTCGTCTCAATAACGCCGATCTTCAAGTCCGGTAGTATTAACGGTGTTGAAAATTGTAGACCTATCTAGATCCTATACTGCTTAGCAAAAGTACTCGAAAGTCTTCTGCATGATAGGTTGTATCCAGCGGTAATCTCTGAATTTCAGCATAGATTGATAAAGAAGCGCTCGACGACCTCCAATTTTGATGACTTTCACAACTACAACATTTGGACTACATGTATACAGACTAAGGCATTCGACAAGATCCCTCCTAAACTTGATACCACAGCACTGAGCTGCTTTGGTCTTCCACCGTGAATCGTACGCGTGATATCAGAGTAGATGTGTTCGGTATTCCACCTGGTGTGCCTCAAAGGAGTCTACTGCGCAATTCGTGCATGCTTTGGAAGCGCTATACCGCTCTGTGATTCGTAGTGGTTTCGAATGTGGAGTTCAAATCTAGGCCCCATACCATGCTATCCATGGAATTCCGAAACGCTTTGTGAGATTTGTCTTACAACTGCTGCCTCTAACCAATCCCGTTAACCTGTCACCATACGAACACAGATGTGCACTTATTGAAAAGACTTATTTGACAGACTGGAAACTCTATCAAATCGGCGAATCTTTCTGCAAAGTCTGTATATTATTGACAGTAATCGCATTGACTGCAGTAATGTGCTTCGTGACATTAATTTCCAAGCTCCAGCCCACCGTCTCCGCAACTCGACTCCTCGACACCGTACTACTACTTAGGACCTATTCATAAACCACGAAAAACTCATTTTTGAAAATCTCAGACCACCTCCCCTCTTCGTAGACTTTTTTCCATAATTTTTTTGAAATTTTGCATGAAGCGTTGACCCTACCCAGCCCCTCTCCCCAGAAAAGTCTACGTGGTTTTGTGAATAACCCCTCATTGCTATAACAGCACACTTGACATATGCTGTAAGTTGATGTTTGTGATGTTTTGATTTTACTGTTAGCAAAATAGTGTTTAAGAATAGAATCAAGCGTCGCTAGTCTGTGTGGAACTGGAAGCCAAAGATGTGTGTTAAATAAACAAACAAATAAATTGAAAGTCGACAGTCTGGCACGTTGGTAACGTGATACATGGTTGAAGATGACACTCCTTGCTTATTTGCAACATCTCGGTCGGGGAGTTTGAGTTTTCCTAGTGATCCAGGCCTCCTGACTGTTGACAAACGTTGCGCATGAGCATGACCATGGTTGACCGCTCTGAGGTTGCTACGGAGCTAGATTAGCTGTAATTGCACAGAGAACCAACAGATGACGCTTGGGACTAACATATATCCTCAATGGTGTAAAAACTGGTGATATATTATTTTGACTAAATAAAGGCAAAACTGGCGCTAGCCATGTCCGCATGCAGCTTATATGAGGAAAAGTAGAAATTTGTTAACGTGATACTCGCTTTATTGAAAGCCGCCGAATCTTCTGAACTTTCACGAGAAATTACTGGAATGTTGGATAAAAGGGTTGAGTTGCACAACAGGGTTCGTTATGGTAAATGATGAAAAGTATGACCCAATTTAAACCAACGGTAAGGACGCCATTGAAGCCACTCCCAAAGTTTGAGGTGTTAATAACGCTTGAAAGCCGCACACTTGGAAATTATTAATTTTACACGAGACGTAATTCATCTTTGTCAAAATTCACGGAACATAACATGAACCCTCCTAATTGTCGACAAATTTGACCAATTCTCAAAAATGCTAAGACTTTGAAGAATTTAACGTTTGAATCTTACTTCCCCTTTCTGTTTACAAAATCAGATACGTCTGTTTGAAAAGTACTCGAGAATTTAAGAACTGTTGACAAACCGATTTGGAAATATTTAACGATTTCACTTACTCAGCGTGCGAATAGGTCGTATTTTTGCGATGCACGAGCAATATTTGATGCGTTGCTCCTCTTGCTTGAACGCAAGAATAAACACACAAGCTCAAATGTCAAAACCAAAATAGAGGCATCATTACGTACCATGATGACACACCAACAAAATAAGGAGTGTTCAAATTTGAAAATTAGAAAAAATGCATGAATTTCGTGGAATAAAAGCTAGGATTTTAAGACAATTGGTAAGCTCTAGATGCCCATGTAGAGAAGATTACACTGATTTACAAACAACTTTGAACCGACTGTGATCTTTAATTGTTGATGATCTGCTGAATAACTTGGTGGCAATGGGTTATGAAGTCATTGGCTACGCGGATGACATCGTAATAATAATACGGGGGAAGCATGATATAACGTTATCAAACAGAATACAATCAGCATTAAACTACACTCTTGCTTGGTGCAGGAGGGAGGGGCTGAATGTAAACTCTTCAAAAACAACTCTTGTAATTTTTACAAGGAAAAGACTTATCAACATAAAGGCACCGTCTTTAGATGGGGTACAGTTGACTTTCTCCTCTCAAGTTAATTATCTAGGAGTCATACTAGATCAGAAATTGAATTGGAGTAACACTTAGAGCATGTTGTGAGCAAAGCAACTGCTGCTCCTCTGGGCCTGTCGGAGAGCGATTGGAAAGAAATCCGGACTGAGGCCAAGAATAATCCGTTGGATTTATCTGGCAATTATAAGACCCAAGATATTGTATGCTTCTCTAGTCTGGTGGCCCAGAACCAAAATAATTTCAGTTCAACGAGAGCTGGCTAAACTGCAACGTTTAGCAACTCTATCGATAACAGGAGCTATTCGAAGTACTCCACTATCACTCTGGATGCCATAATGCATCTGTTACTCTTGCATAAATTTGTACAGGTAGAGGCAGTAAAAAGTGCCCTAAAACTGAAAAGGTACAAAAGGAAATACAAATAATAAAAAATGTCATCATAAATCCGTTGGTGACACAAAATGAAGACTGGATGCAACTAAAACCCATCTTAGATATACCATACAAAGTAACGATCAATGATCGGAACATGTGAGAATCTGGTGGGCCAACAATTCTCACCAGGATCACACAGACGGTTCTAAAATGGGTGATAGAACTGGGGCTGGAGTGTATGGACCCAGGACTAAGCTCGCCATACCAATGGGTAAATGGCCTACGGTATTTCAAGCTGAAATTCAAGCAATCTTAGAATGCACTGCCATCTCTCTTAAAAGCAAATACAGACACGCCAATATCTGCATCTTCTCAGACAGCCAGGCAGCTTTGAAAGCTATCAGGGCATTTGAGTACTATTCCAAGCTTGTGTGGGAATGCACTTGAATTACTAAAAGAACTGGCGTCAAAGAATAGGGTCAACCTATTCTGGGAACCAGGTCATAGTAACGTTGCAGGCAACGAAGTTGCTGACCAACTTGCTAGGGAGGGGCCTTGGCACCTTCTATCGACCAGAAACTTTCTGTGGAGTATCCTCAAGTGCATTATCGAGGAGCTTAGAAACTGGGAGAAACAGGCTGTAGGAGCAAATTGGCGCACTGCAACTGAAATAAACCAGTCAAAAGATTCATTGTTCCAAGCGTGAAAAACACGAATGTACTGCTGAAACTCAGCAAGTGCGAATTAAGTGTGTATGTGGGCTTATTAACCGGCCACTGCCCATCTCGACACTTCCCAATGAAGCTAAAGAAGATTCATTCTGAAGAATGTCGGCTCTGTGGCTTCGAAACTGAAACCTCAGAGCATCTACTTTGTGAATGCAGTTTTCTCATTAATAATAGGGAACGTTGTTTCGGGAGTTGCATTATGCAACCTCGAGATATTTGATGGAATATGAATCCCAAGAAGGTAGTAGCATTCATTATGGATGCTATTCCGGACTGAAGTATAACGCATGAGCCTAAAAACAACCTCCAGTCCTAAATACTGGTGGATGTCGAAATGAACTGCGCACAATAAATGGGTCTTATCACAATAAGTCAATAAATGGCCGCAGTGAGTTCGTACCCCGACAGAAGAAGAAGAAGAAGAACCGACTAAGGTTCTCAAGTCGAATCTTTACATTTTGTTGAGCTGCACTTGTTGCATACTCTGAGAACTGAACATTTTAATTTGAAAAGGGCAACTCGACTCTTATTTTAGAAGATTTCGGATACTACATCCCGAAAACTACCCAGAAAACCAAACTGGATATATTGGTATATTGGATTGTTTTTACACAGCTCGAAAAAGTAGTGTGAATTTCTGTTCAATATCATGCACATACAAAACATAAAAATTTGCAGCATATGTATTAAACCATGCGTCCAGATTTACTTTGAATCGAGCTTTAACTACATAGAACTTAACATGATCTAGTCCACAATTGTTTACGATTTTGACTATAAATTTAGAGATTTACTATTGAGTCTGTACATTGTTATACGACTTCTGGGTTTAATCTGGGAAGTTACGAACGTTATGAATATGGACGAATGCGCGAGTAGTGATTTTTAAACTAAGTAAGAACTAAAATAATCTCAACAAATTGGAGGGCTGAAAAATACAATGTTTTCATTAGTTTCAGGGGTCTCATGCGTTTCAGATCCGGTTCCTGGCCCATTAGGACGAGCAGCACTTTCTTGGTTTTCTAAAACGAATCGTAACAAAAAATTGATTAAGAAGTAAGAAATTGTTTATTAAGGTATAACTCTTAATTAAATTGCGCTTATCGATGAAAAATGGCTCGGTCTTGAATTTGCTGCAGTTAATCAAACGATTATGGAGGCGATAAATTACAAGAACAAATTTATTACACATCGAACAATATCGCTGAAATAGGCCATATGACTGGAAGTTCGAGGAATTGACGTCACTTCGGTTATTTCCCGTTTCCGGTTCGATAGTTTGGCTCTACAGATGTCTTCTCTGCACACGATTATCGTCAGACCGAGGGGATATAAAATGATGAGACAGGACTCTGCCTTTTCACATCCCAGAGAGCACTACACGGAATTAGTCAGGCGTAATAGCCATTTGTGCTCGACGCAACTTTGGACACTGCGATGCAAAGGCAATACTGTCAAATAGCAAAGGAACGAACGGTAGGGGAAATAATAAACGAAATTAACATATAACAGCGTATTACATTCAGACCCACTTCTTCCTTCTTTTCAAATTGGATTTAAGTATTGCTGCGAGCAGCAGAGCCTTCGTTGGTTTACTGCGCTAAAGGCAGTCAGTAGCCGGTGGTAATAAATGTGAAATATAGCGCCACAACAACCACACAACTGACTCGGTTTATATGTGCGTGTGTGTTTGTGAGTGTATTCCGTAAGGGACTGCCTGTCTGTTTTGGTACTTTTGAGTCATCGATCCATTCATGTTTTGCGTCTTGCATACGATGCCCGATGACACCAGATATAAAAATATGCTAGTCACATTTTAATACTGGCGCGGTTGTGTATTTTCTCCCCGGAGTGTCGTAAGTTTTGTCAGCGTTTCTTTTGTTACTGTGGCGGATGATTGCAATAGGACGGAAGTAAACGTTATCTCATGCCGTAATTTAATGCTTATTTATTTCAAAATTCAATGAATAAAAAGAAGTTTGTTAAAGATTTATCTAAAAATATGCATAATGTATTTTTAGTGTAATTTGAGGTAACAATTTTTGATAGGAGCGAATATCGACCAAAATACTAATTTGAGACATATAGATTATAGAAATACCAAAAACATCAGAAAATGAAACCAATGGTAACAAACAAAAACACATAACGCAAAAGCAATTCCAACGGAAATTTTCACTGCAATTGCTAAAAGATCTAATTCAAATCGGTAAAATCTAATTCAAACAACGACAATCTAAACACATTTTCAGCCCGCAATCAAAATTATCATCATTTGCCGTCTTGCAAACCTTTCTCCCAATTACCGCAATTTAATTTCATACTTTCTGGATACACATCCAATGCCAACCTCCTTTTTTTGTAAAATGAGATTTCCTTAGCTCGTGCGACACAGTCACATCGGATCTCGTCTATAACGCAAAAGCGACCCAACCAAATTGAGGAGTATAGGACCAAGCATAATCCACTTTGATTCGCTCTGTTTACACCTTTGCTTGAGTTTTATTTCCTCTTTGTTGTGATTTTTTTTTCGCAAACAAGCTTCCCAAACAACGACGGAACATTATCAGCAGTAACAAGTTGGCATGTAGGTAGGTAGGTGTAGCGATTACTCTGAACTGTCGATCAACAATTGAAAAGGGCCTAGAGGTTTTGGGAGCGAAAATGAAAGTTGTTTCATGTAATCCCTAGACTACCAAAGCAGTCCAACAACATGATCGGTTAGGGATAACTTGAACGATGATGCCACCTGATAGAACCTTTTTACTACTCGTTGGAGAACTGCCTACGTAATTACCATGGACAAGCCGAAAAAGTGCTACCGCAAGCATAAGTGAATGACTACTGATTTGCCTGTGCGATGTACGTTCTTACACGACTTTCGCCGTTGCTCGGGAATAAACTTCTGATGCGATATGTAGTTGTTTGCTTAACGATGCATGGGTTATCCAGGACTGCTCCTCGAATTGAGGATTAGAATACTAATTGTGTCCTCCAGTTGCCGCAGCGAGTAGTCTTACATCGCTTTCCCGGTTAGATGAAACAGCAAATACATGTTTCAAAGATGGCAAATACCTTAGAAGAGCATGATGAAACCAACTCTCTGAATTGAAATTAGATGTTAGAGTTGTAGATGGGAATGTGAGGTTCAATCCCAGCATAACTTGCACATACAGGGTGGCCACACAATCGTAATATAAAAAGTCCCGCATTTTTCCCGAATTTTACCCGCTTTTTTGCCTTATTTTCCGACTGTTAAGATGAGTTAATATAAATTACTCGTAGCTGAATCTCTGAGCGCCCAAACTTTTTCCAGTTTGATTTACCTCCAGACACTTTCCATTTATTTAAAATACGCCTTTTTGTACGACAGGATGAGCCAAT
This sequence comes from Aedes japonicus, assembly GCA_034211315.2. Lineage (NCBI taxonomy): Eukaryota > Metazoa > Arthropoda > Insecta > Diptera > Culicidae > Aedes > Aedes japonicus. Next base: position 30,968 of record JASCZW010000076.1, on the reverse strand, counting down.
TTTCAACATATGTTGTCAAATTTGGTAGCTCCTTCTTGGAATGACCAATCAGTTCTAGCCAAAATTTATCCAAACCATCTTCTTTTCTCTGGAATCCGGCAAACAACGTCAGATGGCATTGAGCACAGCTGCCCAAATACTTCTTTCACCATGTGTTAACACCCTTACAAACGCAATTCGCCACCACATGAAAGATAAGTTCATTTCTGGCCTCACCTGTTACAGCCGCGTAACCAGATCTTCTAAGGGCATCTTCAACGGTGGTTCAAATCGTGGTTTGGATTTATTTGTTTAGACCAAACGCAAAAACATCGCTGCATCGCTGGTGTTTGTAAATTTTGTTTTATACCGGATCTATTTTGCATCATTTCAGAACTTATATAAGCTTCTAAGTTTCTTACTGAAAGCACTCTTTAAAAATTTAAATTAATGAACTTCAGAATATCTATGAAGATTGTGTGTAAATATCTATAATGAACATGTCAGAAGTTGCTTCTGTTTGAATCCTGTTTTTTAACAATTCCAGCTTACTAATGAACTTAGAGATCTACCGGCCTTTTCAATGTTTTAGTCGCCTGCGTTCGAGTCATGCTGACCCGGATTTGAATCCCCGATTTTTCAATCATTATATAACGAAATTTAAATTTCTACATTTTAGATAGCTTTGAGATAGCTCATCGAATCTTCCGATCCGCCTCTAAACATCTTGCAATGAGGTACCAGGTGGGTCTCCACCGATTGCCAGTCGATCTGCCAAATTTGGAAGACGTCTGTTTTGTGTTATCTCAGATTATAATGACCCGTCCTCTATATCAAAAAACATTGCGATAGGTTGAGCTGATTGGAGATAATGAAATTATTACGCTTCCCCCGGTTGGTATTAAACTTATGAACTTGGATATCAATAAAAGCATAAAGTTCACAGAAGGCACGAAATGCTTCTAAGGACTCTAATATCACCAAATCTACTGCACTCCAGGACGTTCAACTTGCTTGTTGCAAATATTAGTTCCAGTAAAAAATAGTCTGTAGAATGTAGTACAAAGAAAAACAAAGAATTTGCTTCGAGCATCTGCTGGAAACGGTTGTGTCGATGCTGTGTTACGCAATGTCTAGTTATCGGGCATCGCGCGTTTTCTTTTGTTATTGTTACCTACACTTTCAAAACAGCCTCTCTGTCAATTGTATAGCTGTCTCTTTTTTACTCACGGAAAAGTTACACAATTTTCGTAAAAAGTAGAAGAACTCAGTTTATAAGTTGTTCAACTTTTTACGAAGATTGAGTATATTTTCCATGAAGAAAAAGGGACAGTTATACAAATTACAGAAGGCTGTTTTGAGCGTGAAAGATCTGATGGCTCCAGCAACATCCATTCTGTTGGTATAAATCGATGCAAATTGGCCCTCAAGCGTTGATATAAAATATCTTGTTTTCCTAATGAAAAACCACGATCACACTTTGTGAGTGACCCCAACGGCATCCTTATTGTTGGTATAATTTGGTTCAAGTCAGAAGTGAGTACTAATATTCGAGTATTTCACTAGATAGCTTATCGTTTACCAAAACGAACCCTGCTGCCATCCAATCCTGTTATCAAACACGCCAGTGATTTCTCGTGGAAGTGCAGAGGACTTCTCGGCTTTCAATAACTGAGTATCACGTCGAGAAGTACCCTTATTTGATGTATGTTAGTCCCAAGCATCATCTGTTTGTTTTCTGTGTAATAATTTGCGCATCGATTTATCAGACGGGAATTGGGAATGAAGCATCCGAACCTAGCTTCCTATGTCTTCGGATGTTCAATGTGGTTCTGGTTCAGACCTGGTTACATGGTATCTTATTCATTATTTTGTTGCATACTAAAAGACATTGTTCAGTTAGGGAGTAAAATGAGTTCAATTTGGCGACGTCATCAGCCAAATCGAAGTCGTTCGAGGTGCTACATAGTGATAGGCTGCCAAAGCAGCCCACGGTTCAGTCACACGATCAAAAGCATCTCCCATGATCTCGTTGATTACGGTGAGGAACAGTAGCGGTGATAATATACATCCTTGCCTTACATCGGCGATTACCTGTATGGGGTCGGACAAGGCTCCGTTATACAAGACACTGCATGTGAAAGCCTCGTATTACGCTTTGATAAGGATAACGATTCGGGCCTCCTTTGCGTCTCAGGCCCCCTCACAAATATACGTGGTTGAGTTTGTCGAAAGCTTTTTCGTAGTTAATGAATACCAAATAGAGGGACTCTTGGAATTCATTGACCTGCTCCAGAATGATTCGGAGCGTGACAATATGGTCCACATCAGATCTCCAGCACGGAATCCCGCCTGCTGCCGCCGGAGAGTCACGTAGATCTTCTCCTGAATCCGCTTTAGGATAACTTTGCACAGGGCTTTGAAAATAATACACAGTAACATGATGTCGTAGTTGCTACTCCGTTACCGATCAGAACTAGTGTATTTGCACAGAGAACCATATACAGATGGAGCTTGGGAGTAGCTTTACATCTTTAATGTACAAGTTCACTAATGCATTCTATTTATAGATCAGTTTCATGATGTTGGATCTCCTTAAGGACCTCTACTAAGACGCCCTGCATCCCGTCGACCGAAAATGTTGCAGTGTTCCAGATATTACAGAATAATTGATGCAACATTTGTGCGGATAGCACGGGATCAGCTTTGAACATCTCTGCTGGTATGCGAACGACCCAGGGAGCCTTATTGGATTTCATGCTTCGGATAGCTGCTTCGATCTCCTATTAAGGGGCCTCGGGGTTCACGCGAGTGATGCACCGCATCTGTAGCCGATCATGCCGAGATGTTGATGGTTGGTTGGACGTCGTAACTTGCACAAGTTGTTCTAAGTGCTTAAACCAACGTATCAACTGGTCAGTGGAGTCTGTAAGTAACTGCCCAGTCGCATCCTTCACAGGAATCTTCGGATTCATCCTTGCTCCACTCAGGCGTCGTGAGATATCGGAAAGGAGGTGGATGTCGCCAGTGTTTGCGGTTTTCACCCCTTCTGACAGTGCTGCGCGACCGTAAAGAGAAGCAGAAGCTGAAAAGGAAGCCCAAGGCAACGTGGTCTCATCGTTCCGCGCCGTGAGACGACTGGTTATTAGAACCGGTCAAACGGTGAATAAGTACTAGGACAAGATGGAAATTTTTATGCGGAAGCGTCGGTCGAGACCGACCATGTCTGAACAACAGGCAATCACCCAGAATGAGCGGCTGAAGGAGCTGATTAAAAACATCTTTCTGGCGAAGCGCGACGTCGTACTCATAGTGGATACTTGACGCTGGACGGCAACAACTGGTAGGGGACCGGATACTTAACATACCTCACCAAAGAGGTAAGCGTCAAATATATTTCCCACACCAAGGTCCCGAATAAGGACCTTCTGTGGTTGACAATCAGCGAGAAGGGGATGTCCAAGCCGCTGTGGTTTCCTTCTGGGCTTGCGGTGAACCGGGAGATATACAGTACAAAGTGCCTGTCGGAAGTTGCGGCCTTTACCCAAATGTATCACCATTATGCCAAGAGATCACTGGAGCAGATGGACCGGCTGAAGATAAACGTTGTATCGAAGACCGCCAAACATTCATAATTTTTGGGTGAACCTCAAATGGAGGATCAACTCTTTTAATGGTTATAGAAGGTCTTAAAGAATGTGCACACCAAAAAGTAGTCGTCGGAAATGCCCTAATGCAGTCTTCTCCGTGTACGCTTTGCTAATCCGATCACTACTACATGAATATTAATGTATGTGCGCTATGATGAAGACATCGTTTGGCTACAGTAACCTTTATTCAGTAAAATGGCGTCGAATCAAGAACGCGTGCGCGAAGCAATTTTGCACAAAAGAGTGGAAAATCCAGATATGTCGCACGGCGATATTGCCAAGTCATTAAAAATCGCAAAATCGACGGTTACTAAAGTGCTAAAAGACTTTCAGCAGCGCTTAACTTTAAAGAGAAAGGTCGGTTCCGGAGGTAACCATGATTTTCGTTCGTCGCGGAGAGGAAGAAAGTGATTAAAGAATTTAAGAAGAAACCGAATATCTCCGTTCGTGATGTGGCGAAAAAAGTGAAAATGTCTCCATCGTTCGTCCAGAAAGTGAAGAAAAGTGCAGGCTTGAAATCATTCAAAGTAGGTGTTGCTCCAAATCGTAACGACAGCCAGAACAAGAGCGCAAAATCTCGATCGAGAAAATTATATGACACTATGCTGAAGGAATACGACTGCATAATATTGGACGACGAAACATATTGCAAAGCAGACTTTAAGCAAATACCGGGACTACAGTTTTATACCTCGTTGCAAAGAGGAAATGTTGCTGATCGTTTTAAGCAAAAAAAAATTGTCGAAGTTCCCACAAAAATACCTCGTATGGCAGGCAATATGTGGATGCGGTCTCAGAAGCGACATTTTCATCACGACTGGCACTCTAAATGGACAAATTTACGTAAAAGAGTGTCTGAATAAACGACTGTTGCCGTTTATTCGGGAACACAACGGTTCGGTGCTGTTCTGGCCTGACCTGGCATCTTGCCACTATGGAAAACTGGCTAAGGATTGGTACATTGCTAATGGGGTAAATATTGTCCCAAATTATTGCAATCCGCCAAATTCGCCAGAACTCCGTCCAATCGAAAAGTATTGGGCTCTGGTCAAGAGGAATCTTCGAAAAACGAATAGCGTAGCAATTGATGAGAAAAGCTTCAGGCGTAACTGGCAGAAAGCTGCAGAATTGGTGACGGATGACACTGTGCAAAAACTGATGGAAGGTGTCAAACGAAAGGTGCGGGCATTTGGATATAACAGGTCAAATTGACTTAACTGTATATGTTTTATATTTGTATTTTTATGAAGTCTTAAATAAATGATTTACTTTTGATTTTCTCATATTTTCCATTTAATACCACTAATTTCCCGTTGACTACTTTTTGGTGTGTACATTCTTTATAAGCGTATGACATGATTTCTGGAATATTTGTTCCATTGAATTATTTTTCGTAGTTTTTACATCGTCATCCGATTTTTTTTCATTTTTTTTTCAATACAGATTGAAAAATAAAAATGTGGATATCCGAAATTTTTAGTGTTGCCTGTGTGGAATAGCGCATTCTTCTATAAACACATTATTTTCATTATGAAAATAACCAAGGTTCATTAAGTCCCTAACTTTACAATTTTCCTGTTAAAGATTGTGATAACTGCGCAGAAAATATATGCACTCAAAGACAACTTGCAGACGATTCTGTGATCTTTTTTATAGGTCCACGTGCGGAAATCTTGCAAAGACTATCGTAAAATTCTAGATAATCTGTCCATCTGGGCCAGACATTTGGGGATCGAGTTTTCAGCGGAAAACCGAATTGGTAGTGTTTACTAGAAAGCGGTTCCCAGCCCCAACTACGCCTCAAGCTATTGGAAAAAGAAATTACCCAATCTTTGATTTCAAATACTTTGGAGTCATGTTTGATTGAAAATGCACTTGGAGTACTCACATTCCGTATTTAAAGCAGAAATGTCAACAAATGATCAATTTTTTAAGATCAATTCCCAGGACATGGTGGGGTGTTCATCAGGAAGACCTCATTAAACTATATGAAACAACTATTCTTTCAGTCCTCGAATATGTCTCTTTTTGCTTCCTCTCGGCCAGAAACAGCCATCTCATAATATAAGCCTGGAGGTTCTGGCAGGAGTAAAACTCTTGTATTCTTGCAGAATACTGATCAAGTGTGGAATCAGTAACACTCTTGTTGATTTCCCTATTTTGATCTCCTATATTTTTATTGAAATGTACGAACATGTCAATTGCAATAAAAGAATTTTCACTGATGGGTCGCGTATTGATTAATCCACTGGTTTCGGTGTTTACAATAATCACTCATCTGTCTTCCGGAAACGTCAGGAGCCATGTTCCGTAGATGTTGCTGAGCTGGCTGCAATCAATTTCGCATTGGGGATAGTTTCCGACATGCCCATAGACCATTATTTCATCTTCTCAGATAGTCTCAGTTCTCTTGAGGCCCTGCAGTCGATGAAAACAGTGAGGCACTCATCTTACTTCCTTGCACAAATAAGGGAGCAGGTGTGTGCGTTGGTCGAAAGATCATTTAAGATTATCTTTGTATGGGTCCCCTCACATTGCTCAATGCCAGGCAATGAGAAGGTGGACTCTCTAGCAAAGGTGGGCGCACAAGAAGGCGAGATTTTTGAAAGAAAAATTTCACATGATGAATTTTTCCCATTAGTACGTCAGAGTTCTCTTCAAAGTTGGCAAAACCATTGGACAAGTAGTTTTCTTGTGCGTTGGTTACATTCCATTATTCCAAATGCTTCGTCGGGATCGTGGTTCAAAGGTCCGAATGTAGGTCGAGGTTCCATTCGTGTGATGTCAAGACTTATGTCCAACCACTACTCGCTAGACGCACATCTCAACAGAATTATTCTCGTCGAGAGCGATTATTCTCTATTGAAGTTGATGTGTAGATATATTTTCGATCGATTGGTGCAAAAAAATTATAAATCACATAAATCATAATCCCAGATACGGAAAGATTCGATTCGCTTGTCGGCAGCTGAAACTGCATAACTGTGGGAAACGGTTTCGATTGATTTCTAGACAATTCGCACCCTGCCGAAAGGGGCGTTATCTGTTGTTTTTCCTAACTTCAATCACACCGCCACAGACACTACATGCGAAACGAGTGTTTACCGGTCCGGCTGGAAATCAAACCACAGCCAGCAATCAGCAACACACTCACTTGGTTGTGAAAACAAACTTATCTACCCGAGGAACTATAGTTATATAGTAATCAATAGCGCGCCCAGTAAATTTCACAAACTATCTCTTAACATACAGGTTGAATCTGAGCGATTAAAAAAATTGGCTGAAAATAATTGCTAAACTGACTTTTTATCCACCTTAGCTGTTTCAAGTCGGTCAAATGTGGCAAACACCGCGTATCAACAAGTGAGAGAAAACTCTACCCATCGGTCGCATGAAATAGTCATTAGCAGCTGTGGTGCTGCGGTGGCCTCACTTTGAGTATATGCGTTTCAATTATTATTTTTTATCTTCTCATGACGAATGACTCAATAAGTGATCGCACACGATTACTGGTCAATCTCGTTTTTTTTGTGATCCTTCTCTCAAAGAAGGGTATACGCATTGTCTCAGCTACCTCTCTGAACCGAATCGGATGCAACATCTAACGAATGGAAGGTTAAGTGCTCTCACTGAAAACTAGTTGACATTTTTGGGATTGAACTTTGAACACTTAAAAAAGAGCGATGCCTTCAAATATCCAGGACTTTAATGGGCAAACCAGGACACGATCTGGGTTCCTCCGCGGAAGTGATCAGTTTCTTACTTTAACCAGAGTTCGTCATGCAACACCAGAAATCTCATGACAATTCGAACACTAATTAGCTTAAGAGCAGTCTGATCATGCTATAGGTGGATAAATTTAGTTGTTTTGCTGTGTTGGTTTCAAGTTTATTTCTTATAATTGTAACCCATTTTTTACGTTTTCGTCCACACGTTTTTCTGTTGTTGTTGCGGCGGTACTCCGATTTCAGATGCACCACAGTCTATCACAATCGTTGGTTTTCCACTCACCGACCGGTTACGCCCTGTTCGTCCACTGCGTATCACAAAGACGAACAGACGAGGAAAATTACGTCTCTCACGTTTTATTTTTTCATCACAAAAAAAAACTCCGATCAACATCTACGGAAGTCGGGCCACAGCATCGCCAGACTATTGGAAATCGATGTCATCCGCTGCTGAATCGTCGCGTTGCTTGCTGATATTATCTTGGCCTTCGTTATTGATGGCTTCTATCGGCGAGGTTTATCATCCGGGTGTGGCGGTATCTGGGGCTACCCATGTGGGGTGTTTTAGGCTGCAGTGGATAGACGATAAGCTGGCAGACAAGAAGGAGAGCCGTATTCGAGTTGCGTTTGAGGTGGGAAACTTTCGTTTTGCGCAGAAGCACAAGTAAAAAACTATTAAATGTGCTTAAGGACATACAGGATCAAGTCCCTATTACTTTGAAATTTTTTGAGCAAAAACTTCAAATATTAATGGGTGTTCCGATCAAAATTAGGCCAAACAGTAAAGTGTGTGAGTCGATCAAAGTTTTTATTAAGATGCTAATTTAGCGTTCCAAAATTTGATTCAAAACAAGTCAAATTCTTTTTCTTCTTCAAGTTCAGTTAATACAGAATACAGGAGAAATATTCAGCCAAGCTTCCTTTTTACCGAATTTCAGAGTTTTTTGTACAGTCTCCTTGTCCACTTTATTCGCCGCAGAACGCCAGTTTGCTTCGAACTGTTTCTCGATCACATCAGTTTTTTGAGTCTTCTTAAGGTTCCGCTTGACGATAGCCCAATATTGTTCGATTGGGCGGAGCTCTGACGTGTTGGAAGGTTTCTTGTCCTTGTGTACCACTCGAACGTTGTTGGCAGCATACCACTTCATGGCATTTTTTTCGTAATGACAAGATGCCAAATCCGGTCAAAATAGAACGGAACAATGTGTCGCTCCAGGAAAGGCAGAAGACGTTTTTGTAGGCACTCGCTCAGATAAATTTCCTAGTTGACGGTCCCGGTTGCAATGTAAACGTTCTCTTCAAGCCAGAGGTATAGATGGCCTGACACACTAGATATTTCTTCGCAAGCTTTGACAGTTTAAAGTGCCTGAAAATATCTGCCACCTTTCCTCGTTCGGTTGCCATATAAAATTCCTGTCCAGGAAGCTGTTTAAAGTCTGGCTTGACATAAGTTTCATCGTCCTGTACCACTCAATCAAACTTCGTCAGCATCGTCGTGTACAACTTTCGCGATTGTGCTTTGACCGACGTATTTTGTTTATCTTCGCGATTTGGTGTCACCACTTTCTGATGTTCAAAAACGAATTCGATATTGAGGTCCAAAGTGTCGTCGTTCGCGGGTATTGTGGTGGAAAATAGTGTGTATTGTTTAGCAACCGTGCAGAGTTAGAGGTCATAAGCGAGTTTATGTTTCTTATTGATTCTGTTTCCGGCAACCAAGTGCCAATATCTAGAACTATATTTTAGAGGAAGATACCACAATAGTGCCAAAGTCAATTTTGATTCGGTGTGTAGGCTTAGTTTGTAAATTAATCAGTGCAAGCAGAGTGTATTAGACACATATATGATGTTACTACCGGAAGGTTTTCAGCACGTCGGCGACGGCCGGGTTGATCTTCAAAGGGTGCAGTCTATCTGAGCCTATGTTCTCCCTGTTAGGAACGGCTGATCATCGTCCTCGTGCCAACGTGGGACGTTTAGTGCTGTACACAACTGTCCTTTAGAGAGACTGGGGGTTGGGGAAGGCCCAAAAAGCCTCCCTTGAAAAAATCAATGTCACAAATAATACAGAAGTTAATACGGACCAGAACAATTGGCAAAGACCTAAAGACTGTATTCGATGAAATTTGGACACACAAAATAGGTCACCAACATTTTTCCTTGAGCCGGATTCTTTTCAAACTTTCCGGAAATAAAGTACTACTAAATGGTTTAGTTTTGACATCATTGGTTTATTGAACCTCTTCACCCAACCCAAATGCCCACACCTTTGCCTTGACCCCTTTCATCAAATTTTGGGCACTGATAGGACCGACTTGCTTACTTACTTTTAACCACACTTTCTTTAGTTCAAGTTAATTTTCTATCAGTTTTGGAGTTTTAACGAGCTTTGCCCATCATGATTGCCCAAAATTTTTCAATTGGGCGAAGTTCCGAAGTGTTTGGAGGGTTTACGTCTTTTGGTACAAAAACTACATTACTATCTTTGTACCAGTCTAAGACGGGCCGCGCATAGTTGCAAGATGCCAAATCCGGCCAAAACAGTGTCGGGCCATCGTGAGATCTCAAGAAGGGCAGAAGTCGTTTTTGGGGGCATTCGTCCTTGTAGATTTGTCCGTTGACGGTCCCAGAGGTGATGAAGGGCTGACTCATTTGCCACATCCGCAGATCGCTTGCCAGACAAGGAATATTTTGGCGATTTTCGACAGTTTCTTCTTCCGTACACTCTCCGGAACGGCCAACTTAGAGGTGGCGACGTAGTGTTCCTGCCCTGGCATTTGTTTGGTGTCGGCTTTAATGTAGGTCTCATCGTCCATCACAATGCAGAACGGTTTTGTGAGCCACTCCCTGTACAGTTTTGGCATGAGTTTTGGCCACCGAGTTCTGTTTATCGCTCCGGTTCGGTGCCTTCTGGACCTTGTACACATGTAAACCAGAACGTTTCATTGTTTTCTGCACAAAACAAACTCAAACATTCGCCTTTTTCGCAACATCCCTGATCGAAATGTTGGGATAACGCTTAAATTGGTTCAATGCCATCCTGGCCTTCTCCGGATTTGATGTGCCACGTTTTTTTGCCACTACCATTTTTCCGCTTGGTTGTCTTATGGTCCTTGAACGTTTTGATCACATGAGATACGGTTGAATGTGCGATTCCGAGCTGTTTTCCGATCCATCAATGAGAAGCGTTTGGGTTTTCGAAGTGAGTGCCCAAAATTTGTTGGGGCACTATTTCTTCATTCGAAGTCATCACTGAAATCACTCGACCGATTTTCACGAAACTCATTACACAATTGACACAACACAATGAAATACATTCAGTTAAAATTTCAATAATTTTTACCCACACGCTAAAAAGTTACGAACAGTAGCGTGTGTCCAAATTTCATCGAATACAGTCTTTAAGGTCTGTATTTGAAAAAAAAATCACCATTTTTATCCGTGTGTAAGTTTTTGTCCGGGAGTGAAAATTGATGAAAATCTGGGTATAACTAGTTTGGAGTGAATTGTTTACATGCGCAAACATAACAATCGGTTCAGTGGTTATTGAGATGTCATCGAAAAAAGAAGAAAATCGCCGGAGAATTTTGCGCGCAATCATGGAAAATCGGACTGCGACCATAAGATGCAACCACGACAACTGGGAATCATCCATACAACTGTGTCTCGGGTGGTAAACTCGTTTAAGGAATCCCAGACGACCGACCCGCGTGCTGGAAATGGAAGAAAATCGAAGACAGCTCACCCTGTGAAGGCCCGGAAGGTGTTGGATTATTTCAAGTGTGATCCGAACCTTTCGATTCGCGAGGCGGCTCTGAAGGCAAAGTGTTCCGCCTGGTTCGTTCAGCAAACCATGAAACGAGCTGGGCTTCGTGTATTCAAGGTCCATAAGGCACCGAACCGGCGTAATCATCAAAACGCGGCGTCCAAATCCCGCGCAAGGAAGCTGTATCGAGAGTGGTTAACGAAACCGATGTGTGTAGTTATGAATGACGAAACCTACATCGTGGCAAACTACAAAGTTCTACGTTGCCAAATCACGGGTTGATGTTTCGGAAGACGTAAGAAAGCTGAAAGTGGACAAATTCGCCAAAAAATACTTGCTTTGGCAGGCCATGTGCCAACGTAGTAAACAGAGTAAACCGTACATCACAACGGGTACCATCAACAGCGAATTTTACCGCACTGTTGCCCTTCCTGCGGTCCCACGGAGGCGAGACATTATTTTGGCGGAACGTGGCATCATGCCGCCGGGATCGACGTTGGATTGGTACAGAGACAATAACGTTGTTTTTGTACCAGAAGCCGCCAACTCCCTAAATTCACCAGAGATTCGTCCGTTGGAAATATGTTGGGCCATAATGAAGGCCAAAGTTCGAAAATCGTCCAAGGTGTTTAAGAACGAGCTGGAGTTGAAGAAAGAATGGATGAAAGTGACCAAAAAAGTCGGCTCCACTATTGTACAAAATGTAATGAGGGGTCTTAAGAGAAAGGTGCGGGCTTTCATCGATGGAAAGGAAATTGAATGAAGAAATGATGCCGAAACATAATCCATAATCCAACATACCTGAAAGTTTCAAGGAAATCCGATTGAAAATAATTTTTTGGCGAACATTTTTGTCTGGTGCATTTTTTTCGAGTACAGGCCTTACTGGCCAGAAAATCGTAGGGACTTCATGTTGCTTCAACAGAGGAAGCAGACGCTTCTGTAGACACTCCTTAAGGTTGATCTTCCCGTTTACAGTCCCGGTAGTCACGAACCGTGCACTCAGTTTACTGCATGAGCAGATCGCTTTCCAAATCATGCATTTCTTGGCAAACTTTGAAAGTTGCTGCTTCCTTACTTCCTCCGGAACATCAAATTTGTGCATGGCGGTGAAGAACAGTAGCCCGGAAGCTGCCGGAAATCCGCCTTGACGCGAAACTTCGTCAGCATGTGGGTATATGTTTAGGGGCCCGTGACTTTCCCACCGTTCAATATTTGGACCCTTCTGCACTTTGTACATATGCAGTACCTCCCGGTCCTTGGCTCTCTGAACGAAAGACTTGGACAGCGTCAACCTTTCGGCCACATCCCTAACAGAAACATTGGGATTTCGCTTAAACGCTTTCACGACACCTAAAAAAAGATAAAAGATTTCTCTTTCTTTTGGTTATATAAGTTTTCAGATACAACCAGTAGTTTCTATGCAATTGCGATTTGAAGTGCGAATGTTGATGTCCGTACTATCGAGGTATACCTGTATTGATATATTCCCTTCGGAATTTTACCTATCATGGCATAGAGTTGTCTGTAGGAGTTCTCTTTGTCTTGCAAATCGGCAACATCAATTGTTGCGATTATGGTAAGGTTTAGAAGCCGTCTGAATCTGACAACGATTATCCTTTCATTGCTAGACTCCCACTTCATGAACGCAGAGTGTGGCTGAGCGCTTAAAATCCAACTCCACGCTGCCGGGTAGCGTGTTCACTTCGCAGGCCAGAGTATAGCAGATTTTTTCCAAAGTTTGGCCAACGAACTTCACTCAATTCTAGGACCTTAAGTTTCATGCGACGCGCCTCATTGACAAGTTCTGCCCATTTACCCTGCTGAGCAAGGGTCAATACGTCCCAATTCTTATCCGTTGTTTCGCACTAAAAGTCGTTGCCGTGATCCTTCTCTGTCGGTTTCGTGAATATCTATAATGTTTCGGAAGTAGTAGGTTGTAAGCCTAATGGCTCTCTTGCCATCTTTGGTATAGCTTTCGGGGAAGATCATTTCTTAATCAGCCGCTGGATGCCAGAATATACGCTGTTTGAGCCGCACCTCCATGGTGGACAGACGCTAGATTCACACTCCCTCACTTAGCTGATGTCAGAAGGACAACAGTGCCCATGTTGCGCTACCAGCTGAGCAATGTAATTCTAAGCTGGCGGTCATTTGTCATCGGTAGGCCCGTGAAAGAGGGAGGAAGGAACTGCTGAGGACTCTTCAATAACGTAGAGAAGAATCGTCCCAATCGAAAGCAGTAAGCGAACTAATGACATTATGGATAACAGTTTAAAATAATGAACTGACGTGAATTTACAGTTTTTATGATGTGAGCTAACTTGTTAAGTAAATCATAATTAATACAGACAAACGGTTATATTGCACACGAGAGAAGGAACGATCTTATCAACTGTTATTTGCCAAACAACCATTGAACATGCGTATATTAACGCTTTGAGGATAGCCTTGAAGATTTCAGTGTTACTATTTTAATTTTCACTCTTTTCTTATCCCACGGGCAATTGCCCTTCGGTTAGTTATCATGGAAACGGTTATTTAAAATGATGTTAGTTTTGTGAAATTTCAATAGATTTAACCAACTTTTTTAGAATATATCGAAACAAAATTCCGGTGAATTCCTGCTACCACTGAAAACGAACGAGAAACCGTGAAACCACAGACAAATAGGTAAAACCTTTATAAGCTATACATCGAGCACTCACTTAACGTTCAATCTAAGTGCTTGAAAGTTCGTAGAAGCGCAACTTGTGAAACGAATGTTCTTTTAGCTGGCTTTTTACCTTTTCCGTACTAGCAAAGTTTGTTCAGTTTATCGGATGTCACATTGAACTCAACAGATGGCAAAGTTGGCACCAGATGGCAAAGTGTTATGCATGTTTACCTGTATCAAAACTAAATATTTAACAGAATAAATTGTAGGTTCCCAATCGAAACAATTCAGTATAATCCGTATTATTTCAGAAGTTTCTCTGAGACTATAGAAATGACTTTCTAAATTATTCACGAGATTAGGATCATATATAATAGATACTTATCTCTTGAATAAATATATACCTAATTGTATGAATTTGTCATGCTTATACTGGGGAACGGGAGGGACCATCAGCCCCCCCCCTCCCGCTTGCTGAAACTTTGTGAATAAAGGGCGGGCTTTTCTCCTCGACCATTGGAACATCCTCTTGTTAGTTAGCTCGCTTTTAGACCAATTGTTAAATCTTGTTGTTGGAAGGAGATTCTTTCTATCCCTGTGGATACTTATAAGTGATTTGGCCTAACAATCCACCCAACCCGTTTTTGGCCCTTCATACTAGGTTAGTCAAAAGTTTTGAATGCGAAAATGAAAATAATTTATTTTGGGAAATCACTTGTATTGCTCAGTATAGTCTCCCATAAGATCAATACACTTGGTCCAACGATCTTCCAACTGTGTTGTCCTATCACGGAAGAGACTTTCTGGAAGGCCTGCAAAACAGCTATAACCGCTTCGTTTGATGAAAAATGCTTTCCACGAAGGAATTTTTTGAGGTGTAAGAACAACCAGAAGTCAGACGGAGCTAAATCTGGCGAAAAGGGTGGATGCTGCAGCAATTCGTACTCCAATTCACTGATTTTCGCGATGGTTTTTTTAGCTGTGTGAGCAGATGCAGGTGTCTTGATGAAAAATGGTTTGTTTCTTATGCGAACCGGGTCTTTTTTCACAAATTTATTTCATCCAACTGTTCCAAAAGGTCACAATAATAATCAGAGTATATTGTCTTACCAGTTTGGACATAATCTATCAATAAAATTCCTTTTGCACCCCAAAAAACTGACGCTTACACTTTCTAGTCCGATTTCTGGAGACGAACTCGCTTCTTGTTTTGATTCAGGATCATGGTGGTAGACCCATGAATAGACGCAGAAAATCCTTTTTATCCTTTCAAAATTGCTTCAAGCGTTGCCCAGAAAGGCGCATTCGAACGTGTTTATTGCATTGTTAGCAAATACGGCTCCCATTGTGCGCACCGTTTTTTGAAACCCAAAACTTCCGCCAAAATATGCCATGTTGCTCCATGTGCGATGCCTATGGTGTCACTATCCACAGTCGATCGATGATCTTTCCGATTTTTCCGGGCTTTTTATCAGTGCTAACATCAATCCGATACGAGTTACAAATCTAAACCTTAAACGCTGACGTTTAACACACAATAAGCCGATCCAATTTTGACACACGATCCAGTTTGGAACTGGATCAAAAACGAATTCGCTAAAAGAATTTAATCACCGCACAATATTCGGGTTTTTTCCTTGTTAAAAAATACACGGACACGTCAACTTCAAATGGCTTGTAAACAAGTAATGAATTGACAGATCGAAATAAAATGTTGAGTACGTTCTTATGAAAGATAAAATTAGTTGAAATTTGAAACTGCTCCATAGATGTCGCTTTCAAAACTAGTTAATTAACATAGTACAATGGGATATGATGAGGACAACCGTTGGTTATTGAGGCTTGATCAAGTCAAACAGAGAGGAGAGTCTGTAGTACATATCATACATCATTCATCATTTCTGAGGGCATATGCCTCCAGAAAATGCAAAACAAAACAATCTACTTTCTTCTACTTCCCACAATTTCCCTCCTTCAGATTCTTTACCTCGCAACGGCTCAGGATGTTTTTAAGTGTTCTATGTAAAAAAAGTCTGATAAACACGATAAAATTGGAATATTTTTGTTGTTTTGAAAAAATAAAACATACATGGCAACAGTGTCACAAATAAACAGTATTTTTCGTGCATTTTGCTAACAATATCCTACATGAAATACAGCAGATTGTATTTAGACATAATAGTTCCGGAGATGTAGACCAAAGAAAATAATTTGTTTTGACAAAAGACTGACAAAAGAAATATGGACTTATTTGATATCACTTTATTTTCATCTCGGGAACGGCTCAGAAAAGTTTTAAGTTTCGAGTATTTTCGACGAAGAAAAGTCTCAGGAACACGATAAGATTGGAATTTTTCAAGTCAAATAATCCTCATATGACCAAAAATGCTATCTTATTTCCATAACACAGAAAAAGTATGTTTAGCAACACTTCCTCCTGCTTCAGTAGTATTACAAAACTTCATTAAATTCGACAATCCACCCAATGAATGTGGAAATTGTTTTGTCTGTTCGGAGCAAGAAATATACGCAAGAAGGGATCAATTATATAAATTTCAAATCGGTCCAATGTTTCCTGTTTCGATTCAAATAATTTTGCATTGCTGCACCAGCCAATGACCATACCCATGCAACCAAGTGTCCCCATTTTCCCGGTCGGTACTCACCTCTCCACATTCCGCAGCCGGCGAGTTCTCCACGATATCGTAGATGACATGGGGGAAGCCAATCAGTGAGTCGGTCCGAAGCAGCGAGAAGCCGAAAGTTGCATCCTCACTCTTTCGCAGTACGACCATCAACTCTTCCTCAGCCATAATATGGCCGTGTTCGCTCTGGTCGTCGTCGTCGTCGTCGTCGCCACCGATGATGACGAACAGCCAGCAGCAGCTAATCGAGCATCGATCGTCGTCGTCTTCGGCGTAATCGTACTCCGGTCGCTGGGTTTTCTTCTTCGCTTTTCTTTTGGTTCGCTTTACGAGCTAAAACTGGAGGGCGCTGCCTTTTCTTATATTGGATATATATGTGTACCCACTACCTACTACTTTCTACGGCACGAAAAATACTTCCTCAAACACTTTCCTCGTTGATTTAGTTTTTCCAATTTTTTTTTCGAAAGCACCTTCTTCGGCACTATCACAATCACCACCATGAAAATTTCCGATTCCAAAATTAATCTTTCTCTGAAACAGTGTAAAACCTCTTTTCTGCACTTAACCACCGATGGAAGCAACTTTTCTTCTTCCTGCTCACAGAAGCTTCCTCTTCCTGCCTTGGCAAACAAAACTAGCGGCCCATCCTTAAGCACTTGGAAATACTTTTTTTTTTTAGCACTTAAATCAAGAATACACTTCCTCGAATTCTTCCAGCACAGGGATGACTTTACTTCTTGAACATCCAGAATTTCACACTGCTTGACCTTTATCGAATTCGTATACGGCTCACTCCTCGAAAACTCTTCACCAAAATTCAACTTTGACAGCACAGCAAAAACACACCTCAGGCTCAGATTGAATTTCCTGCTTCTTCATGCTGGAATGCACTTTAGGATAGAACGTCAATTTCTTCTTGGATCCCGTGGAACAATCAAAGTTTTCTTTTCTTCGCCTTTTGTCCAATTGTGGGCTGCTGCGGCCGCTGCTGGTCAGAAAAAAATAATAAGAAATAATTCAGTAAGACGAATCCGAGAAAACCAGCTTGGTAAAGTGTTTTTTTCCCTTATTTTCTTCTTCACAGTGTCGACACAACGGTGGATACACGACTATTTTGGAATCTCTCGCAAGTATTTCACACACACGCACCCCTCGCTCGGTAAAGACTGACTGCAAGTCGGCAAGTATGGCTCTCGGTGAGGCCCATCAACTCCAACCGAGAACCGACCCAACCAACCAACGCAGAAAACCCAAACACCACCGCGGAGAGGCTGAACAATAGCTCTTTGCGTTTGCTCTCACCTACCAGTCACTCACGCTCCCTCTCACATCAGGTTCGAAAAGTTGATGCCCAAAAGCTTGTGAAGTGCTTCCAGGTTGCATAGTCTCTGACAAAAATGCTCATGGAGTTATTTATCGAGGTATTGAAAGAGGGAAACTAGAAATACGATATATTGGAAAACTATTTGACATTTTAAAAAGAACAAAATATCACCGTTTTGTACAAAACTTATAAAACAAAAACATATTTGAGCTTGAAAGTTGACGAAAATATTTATTGCTTTAGGTGAATTGCTGCTCCATGTATTTTTTTCTATCTTTGATCTCTCTCTCACAAACTTACCTCGCTATTTTAAATTGATAAATCTCGATTGTTCGTGAAAGAACATCGAATCAAACTCTATCAGATTGCTCACAGCAAGTATGTTTACAATCTGATGTGATCAAATCTCGGAAACTTTTTCAAGCAGACGTATGTCATTTTGTAAACAAAGAGGGGAAGTAAGATTCAAACGTAAATTTTTCGAAACCCTTAGCACTTTCATGCAAACTAGGGCCACCAACACAAGGAATAACATTGCTTTACATGATTGTGATGCTTCTTTTTGTGAGGGTGCTGAGAATTTCGAGAAATTTACTTTTGATTCTTACTTCCCCTCTTTGTTTACAAAATGACATAGGTCTGTTTGAAAAAGTTTCCGAGAAATATTCAATATCTAGTACAGATTCTAAGTTATATCAATTCTAAATTTTGACGTAATGGCTCGACGGCAATGCTTCAGCCTAAGCCCTTAAAACAACAAAGATAACATTGAAAAACCATTGAAGTGGCCGTCCACGGTCCGCTCGCACACCGAAGATTATCCGATCTGTGAGAGACATAGTGAGGCGAAATCCTGTCGGATCGATCCGGAAATTGGGGAAGGAAGCCGATATTTCAAAAACAACCATGCAGCGGTTGGTCAAAGATTACATGAAATGTTCTCCAGGGCAAGAGTAAAGCGCCACCTTGTAACGAACCGAATCACACAACTACGGCTGGAGCGCTCGAAACGTTTGGTGTCAGCACTAAAATAGAAGCATACCATTCTCCGTATTATCCGATGAGAAAATGTTCACCATCGATCCCGTATCTAACACACGTACATACAGGTTTATTTCACCGAAGATGATTGAGGATGTTCCAGAGAACGTGAAATTCAAGTTTATAACCAAACATCCGGCCGGAGTCATGGTTTTCGGGGCAGTTGCGTCCAATGGCTTGAAAATGCCTCCAGTGTTTATCAAAGCTGGATTAAAAATTAATACCGAGGTTTACATGAGCATTTTGAAGAACCACGTTCTGCCAAGGATGAAAGCCAACTTTGGAGCACACCAACACATCATTTTCCAACAGGACGGAGCACCGCCCGCATAACGAAAAACAATTTGCTGTATAGTCAAAACTATAATAATTCGAATGTAAGATATATTATCACATTTTATGTTATTGTTATCGAATAGTTCAATCTCATTTTCACCATACACCCTCAACATTAACACATATTGTTGACGTTTGCCATATTGTCATTGAAAGGTTTTTTATTGTCTGCACTCGGTCTGGATTATACACTAACTTTTTGGCATAAAGTACAGCAAAAAATTTGTTCGTGAAAATAGCAATTTTTTTATGGTGACCTAACTTAACCGCCTATTCAGCATATTGTTATTTGACCTTTTACCATCTGACATATCGTTAAAACTATGTATGAGATGGTTAGTTTATAGTTGTCAACTATAAGGGTAAATGTCGTTACAATAACGGAAACGGTCGTCAACAATAAGGGAAATGATTCAGGAATGGTTTGTGATTATGCGGGCGTGTCATACCTCAAAATGGACTCAAGTGAGGCTGAAGGTAAACATGGAATTTTGACCAAAGGACATTTGGCCTCCTAGCAGCTCGGACTTGAATCCTTTGGATTACCCAATATGGGCATATGTTCAGGCTAAGGCCTGTGAACGTTCTCACTCCACTGTTGGCGACCTGAAAGCTTCCGTTACCAAGGCATGGAACTCGATGACTGACTCATACATTGAGAAGGTATGCTCTCGATTCCGTCCCCGTTTGGAGAAGGTGATTGAGAAAAATGGTGGACATATTCAGTAATGTAATCATGAAGGGCTTAATAAACGATTCCCTAAATAATATTATGATTTTTTTTTTATCATTCTCTATAAACAAAACTTATTTGAAATTGAGATAAATACCGGTTGGAACATACCAACATTAATGGTAAAGAACTAATTTTTTTAGAGGAAACAGTTTTCCTATGGTTAGTATACTTGACAACCCCTTAATTCGATTGTAGATGTCACAATTTATCGTAGATTGTGTTAAAACGATCATTGTTACAGCTAGTTTACCGCCATGAATAACACTAATAATTGTAGGTGTTGATTGTATTACATTATTTAGATGACAGATTTTTAGTATCGATCGACACGAATTAATTCAACAAAAAAGAACCAATTTTTATCATGACTCAATGATTTAGTTTGAAATTGATCCACACGTTGTGTAGATTTTGCTAGAAACAGCCCTGTTCCTAGAAATGACTTGCAGAACGGATTATGCGAAACTTCCTCTTATTGCATAATCATTTTAAATATGTTCCAAGAAGCACTGGGAAGGAGATAAGTTTATAAATTGAAATTTCAAAACCTCGTCGGAACTTTGATGTATTTACTGATATGAAAGACATTTTGCCTCTCCTGAGTTGGGGAACAGATATCTCTAAGCCGTCGAAGGGACATAATGTCGAAGGGAAAACACGCCGAAGAGACAATCGTTACATCGTTTCAGGGACATAATGTCGAAATTTTGGTTACGGAATCATAGAACACTGGAATAAAAAATAAAAAATCTGATATAATTTTACAAACTATCCTTTGTAAACGAAAGCAAATTACTTAAAATTCCAAAAAGTCGAGTACTCGACACCGAAGAAGTCTGTAAGTCACAGACGAAATGGGAAATTTTTAGTGGAATGTAAAGGAAAGATTGGAAAAGCGTTTCAGTTTTTAATGTCTTTAAAAGTGATCAAGTGAAGTGTTAGTTGAAATTTTCCTAGCTTCCCAATTACGAACAGTTAAACAGTTTAAATTTATCAATTGTCTTTTTGAAAATGCACCTTATTCTTTAAACATTTTACTACTTCAAATTTTCCACGGGTTGTGAATCAAATCTTATAAACTGAATTATTATTTGTAGGTGTTCTGAATGTTGCCATTCTTTGGAAGCTCAATCAATCAACAACTTCCATATAAAATTATTGAACTTGGTACAGCTTGGTACTTAAAAATCACATTTTGATTATTTTTTTTACTCTGAAAAGACCTTCATACTTTGCTTATAGGTATAAATTTGACATATTGCCATATTATTGTACAGTTTGTTTATCACTGTCACTTTTTTTAAAAACACTATTTTAAAAAACTTTTTTGAGCGTATTAGTAGAACGATTGTGATTGGGAAACTAGGAGAATTTAAAATTAAAACTTCATTTGATCACATTTCATAAATAAAAAATCAAACATTGGAACACTTTTTTCGCTAGTAAACGAGAGTAAATTCCTTTAAATTCTACTAGAAGCCTTTCTTTTGACAGGCTTATTTCGTCTGCTACTTACAGACTAATTCAGTGTCGAGTGAATGTCTTAATGAATCACTCCTTAAAACATAACTTCCAAAGAACAATCCCTTAAAATATTCTGTTAAAATAAGGCAGCGAATCAGAACAAAAACAATTCTAGTACCGAAAAGCGAAAGAATGGGGTACTGCATAGTGTTCTTGGGATCAATGGGATTCCAAAGCAGTGAGCCAATTTCAAACAGCTAATTTCCTATCGATTGTTGTTGTAAGCGTTGTGATCTAGCACGATTCAATAATATCCGGAATGAGGAATATCGATGGCCCCAAAGAAGTGAACATAACCATATGCAAACCAAACTTGCCCAGCAGTACAAGGAGCCGATGCGGGAACCTTTCCTTTTAATTCTTTTTGTACGTAGTTCTCGAATAAAAATAACCATACAATTACAATACAATAATGTAAAATAACATTACCATCTATTTCCGACCATGAATTGTATTGTTCATGAATCAGATTAATGAAAATTCATGTTGTTATTAAAATAGATTTACTACTCACTCCATATTCCAGTATTTTTAACAATTGTGAAGCAATACAATCAATAGAAATTGACTCAAATTTGTTCGGAAAAATGATAGTTAAGATACATAACAACCCTCCTTTTCTATAGTCGATGTCTCAATTTACATTGGATTTAATTGTGGAAACAATAACTCCTATTGTCATATTATCGATGTGAACAATACAATTGTACATGCTATAGGTTTGATCGTATGGTTACAATACATTTAATTGTAAACCTATGAGCATTTTTTTTCGTTTACGTTATCATTATTGTTTGTACGATACCGGAAAGCAGATATTACTTTTTGTGTTTTTATACTTTTTATTAAAATGAGATATTTAGCTTAATCTCTGGCAACACTGCCCGTAAACATTGAGATCTAAAGCTTTTTAAATTTTAGGAACTCACGTCCCGAAGTACTGCGTATAGCAAACCATTGCAAGGCACATTACGCTTGCATAAGGTTGACGTTAAAGCGACATTTGCACAAAAACAAGTGGTGTCGGGTCAACATCAATTGTTATCCAAAAATTCAAAACTATTCCAGCTTTTGAACTTACTGTGTCGAATACTACTGTGTATGGGTGTGGAAAATGCTTGCGAGAAACGCCAAAGCTATCTCCTTCTTTGGAACACTGAGAGACGACACCTTTCGGCCTGATCCAGAAGGTGAAAATTTTCATTCGAATTTACCTGAAATCCTTTTCCGAATGATGAATTAACTGCACCAACACTGACGAAAATTGTCCGAATTGATCAGTCTAAACATAAAAGCACTCAAGAAAACAGATTTACGGTACTAAGCACTATTTCAAGAACACGACAACCAAAAACTTGTTAGGACCATCCACTTGATTCCACCAGTAAGCATGTTTTTAACCTGCGAGTCTGCGACTAAATTGAACTGGGGCCGATAGATTGAATGAAATCCTGAACTTGCTCGCTCTTTTACAAAACACAACACAACACAGAACCAACACTACTTTCAGATGAGACGCATATTTAACGGGAATTCATGTGTGGTGCAAGCGGTATGAACGATAATTTAGTTGCGTTGAAGCTTTATCCAAAGCTTCCGCAACGATGAGTTTCTTCTTGCCTCATCGACCGAAGTATACTGAAATCACACTGAAGTAAACAGTTAGTTTGATTTAATAAATATCCAGCATCGTTCATGCAAAAAAAAACGTAGTTATACCAATGCAAAATAAGAATCAATTCAACTAAAATTTTGGTTTATATACACACTTAGAAAATTTTACAGTATTCGGTAATTTTTTATCGAACTTTCAACAGCTAAACGTTCGGTAATCCGATTTAACGGATTTCGGTAAAATTTGACAAGTTCCGGAATTTTTTTTACCGGGATACTTTAAAATTTCTCCGAAATCCGGTAAATCGGATTACCGAACGTTCAGCTGTTGAAAGTTCGGTGAAAAATTACCGAATACTGTAAAATTTTCTAAGTGTGTATGGACCAATAAAACTGATAAACTAATTCAACAAAAACTTTGACTTGAAATAAAACTTCATGTTTTATAGAATTGAACATGGTGCTTTATTGCTCAGAACAAAATGTTTTGTCAAACCAACTAAACACATTTGTTGAAATAATAAACAATGATGAAGTAATTCAAGAAAACCTTTGAGTAGAAATAAAACTTTTTATAGAATTGAACTTCGTGTTTTATTGTTCAAAACAAAATGTTTTGATGTATTAACCAAACCGCTTTTGTTGAAATAATAAACATCGACGAACTAATACAATAAAAAACCATTTGATTGAAATAAAACTTCATGCTTTATAGAATTGAGAACGTGTTCTATTGTTTTTAAACGCACCATATTCCCCCAGCCGCGGCGTGTTGGAAAGCATGAATCGGACTTTGCAGGAGTTGGCATCGTGCATGTGGTTGGATGCAGGACTCGGGAAGCAATATTGGGGAGACGTAGTCATAATGGCAGCTTATTTTCAAAATCGTCTTGCATCGGATGTTGTGCTGTTTTTCCAGTTATCTGCAAAGAGAATAACTCGTTGATAATCGGTTTTACAAATTATAATGCATAAAATAACATAAGAAAAACCGAGGCAGAGGCAGCAATATGGCTGCTATGAAATATACGGTTTTACAAATATTTTATCAACACAATAAATTAACCATTTAAGTTTAAAATTAGTATGATTGTTATACATAAAATATTATTCAAATTAAAATCCCACAGCAGTGATTACTTTAAATAATTTTATTGGTTTGCTTTTAAATGAAATTTTGAATTAATTAAGAACTTTTTTATGAATTGAAACAGAAAGAAACCTTGTATTGAAAAGCAACAAATCATTTGGTTGATTCAAAACAGAGTGATTTCTTAGCGTGAACAAATATTTTGTTTAAACAATAAATTAAACATTTGAGTTAATCGATAAATGTGGTTGTTATAAATCAAATATTATTTAAATTTATATCACACAGCAGTGATAACATTATAAAATATTTTGGTTTGATTTAAATGGAATTTTGAATTGATTTGGAACTTTTTTATGAATTAAAACAAACAGAAAGCTTGCATTGAATACCAACAAAATATTTTGTTGATTCAAAGCATAGTGATTTCTTAGGGTGACAAAATACTTTGTTCAAGCAATAAATTAATCATTTGAGTTAAAAAATAAATGTGATTGTTCTGAATACTGTGTGGGTGATTACTTTAAATAATTTTATTGGTTCAATTTGAATGAAATTTTGAATTGATTTGGAACTTCTTTATGAATTGAAACAAATAGAAACTTTGTTTGGAATACCAACAAAATATTTTGTTGGTTCAAAGCAAAGTGATTTCTTTGCGTGTTAGAAATTCGTTCATGGCCACCTGGATTTGGCAAACTTTCTGCTAGAAAACATATGATTTGATATTTGATTTATTTTGTTTTAGATATTAACGATCAAATTTGATCCTTCACTCGAGTAGCACACTTGTTGCCATTCGGTTGAGATATCAGAAATATGACTTGCTAAGTCATAATCATGTTATATACAACAAATAAAGGCCGTACTGTGCTACATGGAAAGTGACATCGATGTTTGAAATTTAAATCATATTATGTTTATTTTCCACATATTAATGATACGATTAAACGTACAAATTGTGAACTGGTTGCGTTCTAAATTTAATTTGTTTATTCTATGAATCTTGGTTATCTTAGTCCTGGATTGAGCTTAAATGCTAACATGTTCTAGTTTCAAGAAGTTTCCTCAGAGATGCACACAGTTTCGAGCCCTGAACTTTGTAAAAATTGAAGCAATACATCAAATCAGTATAATATGGCAGCTAATTGAATGATGGAGCATAACATCCCGTTCACACTACAACCTTTATAAAGTGATATAGACTATATTCATACTAGCATCTATACATCTAAAGACTGTCTACGTCAAATTTCGGACACCAAATAAAAGTAGCAAAACAAAATTTACACATTATTCAGAAATATCTATTGTTTATTTCACAATAATAGATTTATATCTACATTAGAAACAGTTGACTAAGATGTTCATCCTTCTTTCTGTTAAATTCTCGAACTTTCTGTGGCACACCCGCGATCAGGCTCCGGACGGTATCATCTTAAACGCCCGCCGTGATGATTCTCCATCTTCTCTTGAAATCGTCGGTGCCTTTTGCTTTCTTCTTAGTTTCGAAGAGTTTCTGCTTAACTAGAGCCCAGTACTTCTCTATTGGGCGAAGTTCTGGACAGTTTGGTGGATTGGCCGTTTTTGGAACGTATTTAACTTCTTGTACCCTATAACATTTCAGGACGGATTTCGCATAGTGACAAAATAGATTGGAGTTTCTTGGCTGGATCGCGTACCGATAAATTCGTGTTTCGCTGCCGTTCGTAAAAAATGCGTGTCCACTTGATTCGAAGCCATTTTACTAAATGTAATAAGAATGTAAACATGTTGTACCACGAAATAAAGTGGAGAGTTTCAGCTGTCACATGAGTGAAACGTTTCAGTGATCCGTGAAATAATTTAAAATCTACACAGAATAAAAGTGTCCGAAATTAACGTTGACAGGCTTAAGTTTTCACTAAAAATAATTTGCGTGGCATTTGATATCAAGATCGTAATGTAGGTAACAATGTGAACCGGGTTTAATGCTACACGCTAAAATTACTGTCTCTTATTATCTTTTCGAGAGGAAAAAAAGGGATAACAAAAGACAGTAATTTGAGCGTGTTGATTGTGTTTCTCTATTTGTTATTTTTTATGGATATGGATGTTAACCCCTACGCCGGGGTCGCCCCCACAACACATCTCTCATAATTGGTTGCAGAAACCGGATTGTGACTTAATTGAGTCACATATCAGTTACATTGACTTATTTGCAACAAGTGTGCTACTAGGGCATTGAGTATTATCATTTATACGTGAATGAGATGATATTTGATAGTTAACTTGCTCCCATTTGACAAACATTTAGTAGAGGGTTTTAGCGCATGTGTGACAATGTAGAAAAAACATTAGGAGGTCTGGGAAGACGTCAACTTGCTTTGGAAAACTTTCAAAGAAGATAAACTGAACTTGATATCTAAAGTAAAAACAAAAATAGCCGCATACGCTTTTATTGTGAATTGCATTTTGCGACAAGGCAGATATTTCGTCCAAAAAAATAAGGCCACTCAAGATTCTGTAGCAACACCAGGAAGAAATTCTTTGTGAGGTCGACGAGAACGCTACAGAAGTTCTACGGATAGAATCACTTTTTGTCAAAATCATTGGTCTTGACATCCAAGAAACAATTCCACCGGAACCCTAATAGCACACCACACACATAATTAGTTGCAGCAACTTGATTATGACTAACAAAAACTTAATGGCAACATGGAAACCTTAATGGCAACATGACTAACAACTTAATGGCAACATGTGTGCTACTAGGGAACTTCCGCTGATGAACTTTAATTATTAGTTCAAGCAGCCATGGTGTGGGCATCTTTAGCATTTGCATAATTGATTGTTGTTATTTTTTATTTATGCCGAATTTTTATGAAACAAAATAAAACTGAATAACTGAATAACCTGATTGTTTGAGTTTTATTTCATAAACCGTTCCACAACCACATATTGTAGAACATTGTCCAGAAAAAAAAATTGGATAAAGTCTACGTAGACTTTAAGGGGGGGGGGGGTTGGAAAATGTCTACGATAGTCTACGATGGGGGAGGGGAGGTTTGAAAGTGTCAAATTTCGGTCTACGTGGTTTATGAACAGTCCCTTAAGCTAATCTAACGTTTCATTACTTGAAAACTGTTGAATTGATGCGATCCCGCATTACCGATGTTGATTTTGCGTTGAATAAGTGCAATAATATAATGCTTGTGGTAACTTGGGTGGATTCGAACCTTGAACGTTGAGGTTATGGGTCCAGTGACTTACCAACTAGTATATATCAACACTTGTAATCAGGAAAGCTTAAAGGCGTACAAGAACAACGTCGTGTGAAACAAAATTCATTCATAAGTCAGCCTTATGAAATTCCATGGTATCGTTCATAAGTTCAACCTTATAAAATTCTTAAGATTATTTGGCTGAGTGTAGGGTACGACCGATCCCAAGTAACCACAAGCATTATATCATTGCACTTATTTAACCCAAAATCAACATCGGTAATGCAGGATCGCATCAATTCAACAGTTGTCAAGTAATGAAGCATTAGATTAGCTTAAGAATGTAGTGATGCATTACCAATGCAATAATGCTACTTTAGCAATGTCTTATGGCATTACAAAAGATATAGCATTAGTTCGATCTTAGTGGGGCCCTTTTCAGCTTTAATCCAACTTCAATGATGCACTAGACGTAATACATATGCCCTATATATGCATGCTATTACAGCCTCGTGGTTACTTGGGATGTTAACGTTTTTGAGTTAAAGTTACCCAAATTTGGTTGAAACTGGATGAGCGTGTGTAGATCGACAGTAAAATCGATTGTGGCTAGTCGAGAAATTTGGTTTTCCACTGAAACGATAATAACATATCGAACCAAACGAGCAAACGATGCAGCATGCTGCAGCTGGACTTGTTTTATTTCTTGTATCCCCTGACAACGGCGATGAATCGGTTATTAAATCTAGACAAAATCGTCAAAAGATCGAAAGTAACAATTGTAAACAATGACTTAAAACGTAAATTTCCTGGATATGCCAGGTTGCTAACATCTTTATCCATTACCGACAGGAAGGTAATAACTCCCTGTATCTATTTCTGGTGCCATTTCGATTGTGGGAGGAAGCAGATCCCAGAAAAATACGCTAGAAGTCATTGTTTACAAATGTTACTATCGACCTTTTGTCTAATTTGTCTAGAAATAACCGAAATTTGAAATTTTCAAAATTAAAAATAGGTCGAAGTAGGTCTTGCCTGAAATACAAATTATTGAGAGCTTGCGAAGACGCTTTGAGTTTTTCTTCCCATCTAAAAAAATAAGTTTGGTTTAAAGTGGTAACATCAAGTGAGTATCCCAAACTTACCTAATTTAACATCAATTGAGTATGCCTAATAGACCTGGATAATTATTCACATCAGCATAGTGCGTTTTGTTCAACCAAAAATTAATGTTACAATGGACGACTCTGGATTCTCTGAAATGTTTTATTGGATTACTCTGGAATCGCTTGGAATAGCCATTATCAATCTTGAAAGTCATACCAAACTGCTTTTAGTGAACCGTGCAGTACGATTTGCCACGGAACATTACTTTTCCAGCAACACATTCCGGATTCCAAAAATCGACACATTTTTTGGGCTTTCCGAATGAGATTTTCTATTAAAGAACTTGTATTTATGTTCGTCTTATTGTAGGCATCAATTTGGAAAGAATATTTTGAACCTGATGAAGTGTGATCCACTGCATTCACGTGAGAATCGTCTTTCGATAGCAAAAATCAAGAACGGAAAGGGTTCGAAGCTGATACAAAACACTCAAACTGATTCTAGGAAAATAATGTTGATCCGTCAGAGGCCCTCATCTATCGATAATCTAAGGTACGATTTTCTTTTTAATATTTATATTACAGCTAAAAAATGAGCATCGAAGGGACCCAACTATTTGTATAAGAAGCAATTTCAGGCTTTTGTCGATCATTCAGAATTGACTATCACTTCACGCTAAACAAACCTTAAGGCCATAATCATATAATCTACTTACGAAACTTGTAGCCTCGGTTCGGTTTTCCTTTAAAACAGTATCAGAATTTTCTTGAAGGAATGTGTCGAAAAGTTGTTATAAACATTGGAAAATTGAAATAAAACTCAAGACAATTAGCAAATGTTCAAAGCATTGTAAATTATTACAGCAGATAGATTGGTAGATTGCGGATTTCGATAATATGATGGTACATTAGCCTTTATATCGTATTTAGAGTTCTACATAGTGATTTTTGTGCACTTCCTGGACGCTGCAGACCAGTGTTTCTTGAAATCTGCATGTTGTGGGCCACTGCACCTACCTTCTGAAAGTTCCATTTGAAGATTCGCAGTTGGGGACAGTCTATCTTTTTTCAACGAAATTCAACGTTGTTATCAGAAAACCACTGTAGAGTTGACCTTGCATAATTTGCAGATGTGAGTTCCGGCCAGAAGAGAGGAGGAATCTTATGCTTCCGATATAATGGAAGCAACCTCTTCTGCAATTGGTAAATTTCAGCATTCATTGTTCCTTTTTGTAGAAAACGAAAGTTCGCAAACCACATGTGCTAACTGTTTGTCAAATGAGGTCTTCTCACCGTTTTTTTTCGTGGTAACAGTCAATGCAATTGGGACACTCTCCCCTACCGACTTGGTGTATTCGCCCGCACCATTCGAGTTAGTTTTGAGTCGTTTTTGACTCACTTTCGTCAAAAGTAGAGTCACTCAAATTTGAATAAACATTGTTGGGATTGTCAAATTGACAAATCAACAACATTTGCAAGTTCAAGTGACTCCACGTTTTATGAAAGTTTTTTTTTAAGTCCATTTCTTTTCTCAATCGTCTGGATCATCCCAATGATGGTTCTGTATATCTTCACGGATGTACGACTAGAAACTGATTTGTTCTCCTGAATATAATAGACGACTTTTGGGTCCAATTCGGGATTGCTGGAACAGGATATTCGTCCAGTTCTCGCCAGATTCAGCAGGGTGTACTGCTCACCATACTTTTCAATTCCTCGAGCTACACTGACTGGGTGCTCTTTGACCTTTTTGGCAATCTAATTTTACGTTCTATCTTTTACAGTACACCAAGGGTGCAGAATTTTCTTTCGTACTTCTAATCCCCGACTTTTTGCTATAAAAAAACTGTAATAATGAAAAGAAACAAACCGAAATAGGTTTAATGGGTGGCAACTAAAATATTGGAATTTTTCTCTCAAGCTGTCAAAAATAGATAAGCTTTGGTTCATATTTGAAAACAAGTGAAGATTTTAAAACGGGGCCGTTATCGGCTGTCCTGCGATGCTTCCGTTTGATGTCGAAACTGGAACTTTGTACGGCCTTCATGTCAACTTAGCGAATGCATCTCTTGATACTACCAATCAGCTGTTTGCAATTTATGGCTCTCCAGTTATTTGTGTACACCATGGAGCTCAAAATCACAAAGAAATCTTCGATTTGACGACACTGGGGCAGATTTGTCGGGTTGTGGTTTTTGGGTAAAAATGGGTGCCATAATCACAATTTGCCTACAGCACAGCTTATCATACAGAAACCGATCAAACACTGTATGATTTATTTTATGGAAAGCAATGCTTACAGTGACGGACGATGCAATAAGACCAAAGCCCGACTTTCATCTCTAAAAATGATCAATTATGCAGTTTCAAAGACCATTAAATCTAGCTATACCAATATGTTTTTTATGAAAGCAAAAGCGTAATTAGACGCATATATTTCAAAAATAGATATTTATTTCAAAATAACATTCCTGTTCATGAAAACATGTTCAATGTATTTCAGTTGATGACTAGAAACAATTTAACACATTTTCATGAGAAATTTTGTCGAATAAAATTGCACCTTG